>JAQZBX010000149.1:95535-138818 GCA_029593785.1 Cabassous unicinctus
AAAAAAAAAAAAAAAAAGAATGTAAGAGCTGATGACATTTGCTTAAATTTGCATGTTGCTCATGGTTCTCTAACTATATACAGAACCTTCCTATAACTATTTTGATGATTGAGTAAAACTAAGAGAGTCCTCATTGCTTATTTCTAGAAGGCATCATCCTTCCAGGGAGCATGGTGCCATAAAGAAATATTTGTTTGTGAAATTCTTCATTCCAAGATACACGGGGATTCCAAGCCAATTACCTCCAAAACCCCAGTATCATAGTGTCTCATACTTTTATTCTACAATCTGTTTTTTACATCATATTTCCTGTTTGCCTAGGAAAGTAGTGAGTGCATACTTAGCATCATTATTAACATTTAACATTCATTTGTTGGGAGAAATAGATATTTTTCCTTTCTGCTTTTAACTTCATTTCTAAATTTACCCAGCAATTCAACAGGGATTATTCAGTGTTCTGGTTTAGTTTAAAAATAAATCTTGTACCATGTTCATGTCATCATATGGAGTTTTGTCAATCAGAAACAAAAAAATATTTTGTTCCTAGAATAGAAAAATGAATATTTTGTGCAATAATTTGCCCTAAGAGTATAAGGAACAGAGTGAATAACACGGTTGTAAGTCCTTAGTTTAATGAGAAGAGAAAACTGGGTTGATCACAGATCTTCCCAGGATTTTTCAAATTTGAACTTGTAAAGAAGAGTCCTGTTTTATCTGGTCATAGAAAATATAATTCGGAGTTGTCTGTAGCCAGGTCCTCCATGACATGGAGAAGCTAGTCTGAGAGAATGAATCTGGAGTGCTGCAGGGAGAGAGAAAGAGAAAGAGAGAGGAGTGAGAGAGAATGAATTCTAATGTTGTTCATTTTTCTCTTTAGTCACCTGTAAATCCAACTTCTGATTACACTTCTCTCACTGTTACACGAAGCCAATAAAAACCCTATTGGCTTAAACTACTTCAAACTGTGTTTCTGTCATATACAATTAGATAATGGCAAGACATTCATAAATTATTACCTGAAAGTGGGAATTACAAAAGAAAGACCTTAAATATGTTTGTTGGTGAGATAGCAATCCTTGGAAAATGATATTGAAGGAGTTAGATCTCCAGGTTTCTGTTAGGGCACAGGCCACATGTGCCAACATTGGAACTTAAGAGAATTCTGCAGGACATGTCCATGTACTGGACAGCATTGGTCAATTTCTTGAAGCCTTCAATAAGTTTCTACAAGACAGAGACAAGCTTGTTTCCAAGCTGGTACATCAGAAAGAAGGAAGAGCCCAGAAGGATGGGTCAACAAATTTGTTAAGAGCAGCTCTTTCCATCTGTGGCCAGAAACCCATAGTAGCAAAAGGTCCAAAAAAATCACGTGCTCTACCTAATAACAAACACTGAACACTTTGTCTTATATTAAACCTAGTGTATTGTATTGGAGTGTCACTTTCAAGAGGAGTCAGAGAAATGGGAAAGGTTTAATCTCCCATGAGTCACCAAATTATTTCCTGTGCACTTTGCGTCTGACAAAGCTATTAACTTTCCTCCCTCTCGAAAACTCTCATTTCAAAATGCAGTCACCTGGGATCAGCACAGGGGCAGGATGAAGTTATCTATTTTCTCTGGCTGTTCTAAAATGGTGGCCTAGAACAGGTCATTACATTGAGGCTAGAGGGGATATACAAAGTCCCAAACCTATTGCTAAGAGATAAAAACTGGCGGTATTGGCTAAAAACACAAAGATTTTAGTTAACAAGTAGCAGATGGTATTTTGCAGAGATGGCCACAAAAATAACTCCCATACCACATTCTTATTGTGTGAAATTGATAGTCTTCCCGTTGCATAGTGAGGTCTTTGTCCCCTTGACCCTGGGTAGAACTTAGTGACCACCTTGATAAACAGAGTTTAGTGAAAGTGATGTCAGGTGCATCACCCGCAAGGCTACTTCAGAAAACTGCCAAGCACTTTCATCTTTCTCTCCTGGAACATTAGCTCTTGAAACCCAGTTGCCAAGCTCTAAGTAAGCTTAAATTAGCCCATACAGAAAGAAAACAAGGAGAGGCCATATGTAGATGTTCTTTGTGATATCCTGGTTAACAGCCAACAGTCTTCCAGCTCAGGCATCATAGAACAGGCACAAGCCTTTCCCACTGTTCCCTGTACAAATTCCTGGCACACACAATTTCTAATCCTAATGAAATGACTGTTTTAGGCCACTAAATTTGGGGCTGCTTGTCAAAAAGCAGTAGATACAACAGCTTTTGGGTTCTGAAAGTTGGGTACTGACAAAAAATAAAAAATCTAAAGCATGTGCCATTGGCTGTGGGCAGAAGGGATCAGGAGCCCAAAGGGCTTTTAAGAGGGGGTTAGCTGAAGATAAAAGGTCCTCAAGGAGTCCGTCAGTGTGGGATTAAAAGAACATATGGAAAATGTTACTAGAACCTGGAGAAAAGGAAATGATGATGCAGTGGCAGAAAGTTTGACAAGACTGTTGTCTGTGGTAATGTAGAAAGTAGGAAATATATATAGAACTTGATTTCAGAATATTGAAAGTGCCACCTGGCTTCTTCTTACTGCCTATGATAAAATGTGGGAAGAAAGATGAATTAAAGAATAAACTGTTAAATATAAAGGAATCGACACTTTCTGGGTTCAAAAATAAAGCTGTTTCTCATAGTCAGCATCTCCAGACAGAAAATGATTCTTAAGAATTAATAAATAGCTTTTGGGAAAAGATCATAACCAATGTGGTGTGAAAGAGCCATTATAAAGACTTCAGAAAGTTCTAACAAAGTGACTCACTCACCCTTTCAGACAAACAGGAGGCCCCCTAAGGATCTTGAGCATAACTAATAGGACTTCTGCATTTTTAAAAAAGGTGTCTAATAATCATAAAAGTTTGCCACATGGAAGTCTCACACTGGGAGTGCCAATAGAAAAGAGATTATCTCAAAGAGATTTATGGGTATGGCTTTTACCTAACAGAGTAGATTATAAATTGATATATGAGAAACCCACAGAGTTTTTAAAATAGATTCAACAGTCTATCAGTACAAAATGCAAAGAGGCCTTTGGATCCCCACCTTTGCAGGTAGGAAGTGGGCTCTATGGATCTGTTTTTTTTTGGAAATTTTATATAAATGGAATCAGATGTAATGTGACCTTTTGTGTCTGGCTTCTTTCACTTAGCATAATGTTTTTGAAGTTCATCTGCTTCATAGCATATATCAGTAATTATTCCCTTTTTATGGCTGAATAATATTCCATTGTATCCACATACCACATTTTGTTTATTTATTTATCTGTTGATGGACATTTGAGTTGTTTCCATCTTTTGGTTATTGTGAATGGTACTGTTATTTTCCATTATATATTTGAAATCTGTTATGGCCATTATAGCGGATGTGAAGTGGTATCTCATTGGGATTTTGAGTTGCATTTCCCTAATGTCTAAATAATGTTAAGCATCTTTTCATGTGCTTGCTTGACCATTTGTACTCTATTTGGAGAAATGTCTATTCAAGTCTTTAGTCAACTTTTCAGTTGAGTCTTTTGCCTTTTTGTTGTTTTACCCCCTTTTTGAATGGGATCATCTATAGCAGATATTCTATGACTGCCCTACCATGTGTTGGTTGTGTTTGGACAGATAACTTGTCTCTTCAGTTCAGAGTTTTTCAGATCAAAAAGGAACAGTTCTCAAAGAGGTGTACCTAAGTAACCTCTGGAGCATCATCCAAACTTGGACATGGTTTAGATGACAGATACTAAACACTGAGTAAAAGATACTTGAAGGTTTTAAAGGATGACATGAGTGTATTTAGCAAATGAGAGGGATGCAAATTGTCATGTCCACATGGCAAATGGTAGAATATTATATTTTCCAAAGAAAACTGCAACAATACTTCCCATCCCATATACTCTTCTAAAATTGTGAATTTGACACTCCTTTCATTAAGTGGTGGAATCTGTATCGCCTCCCTTAAAGCTTGAGCAAATCTTTGTGACTACTCATATAGTAGAACATGATGGAAGTGACACTATGTGACTTTTAAAACAAAATTTTTAAATTGCCTTAAATTCCACCTTGCTCTCTTGGGATACTTGCTTTTGGAACCCAGCACCGTACTGTGAAGAATCCCAGGCAGCTCATGGAAAGGTCTGAGGAACTGAGGCCTCCCACCCATAGGTGTCACTGAGGTCCCAGATGACAGCCAGCATATCTGAGCAGTCATGTGAATTAGCCATCTTGAAAGTGGATCTTCCAGTACCCCTGCTACACCACCTCACATGATATACGCAGCAGAGACAAGCTATGCCTGCCAGTCCTGCTCGAACTGCAGATTTGTGAGCAAAATAAATGGTGGTGGTTGTTTAAAGCCACTCAGTTTTGGAGTGGCTTGCTATACAACAATATTTAATAGATTTCTGGCATCATTTAAAACCATAGTTCACAAATGGGGGCATTTTTGCTCTCCAGAGGACATATGGCAATATCTGGAGACATTTTTGGGTGTCATGACTTGGGGGGTTGTGATGCTGGATCTAGTGGATAAAGACCAGGGATGCTGCCAAACATGCTACAATGCACGGTGCAGTTTACCAAAACAAAGAATCATCTTGTCCAAAATGTCATTAGTGCCAAGGTTGAAAAATTCTGCTTACAGTTTCCCCTAAAATAAAAATGATAGGCAGATAGTTATTTTAAATCTCAAGTCTGGAAAAGTGGCTTGTTGCTCATTCCTTAACTCAGTCCCAAACCCCAATCCTCCAAAAAGGTTCTCTCATGGTCAAGCAGCCCTTCAGAAGTAGACATACCGATGTCTCTCTGGGAGGTTATCACAATGAATATAAATGAAATCCTCCCAGCAGTAAGAACCTAGTGTATCCAAAATGGAAGACAAAGGAACTAACGCCACTGACAGTAAAATTAGCTCATATTCCCAATCCTGCAGGATATAGTATTTGCTGTGGACCAGTGACCATTAATTGCTTTCCTTTTTTCCAAGTAGAAGTTTTATTGTGGCTACCTTGCTTTTGCTCCCCACTCTGTAGTATTTAAGCTGGTTGTTGGTTATATTTATAATTTAGCACATTTGAGCAAAATCATGATGAGCCACATCTATATGAATCTGATTGAGATGAATTTGTATTATCTAGATATCCTGGATTTGAAGCTAGACTCAGTAGCTCTACTTGACCTGGGCAGTGGTAAGTACATTTGTGTTTATACATACAATATGTATATTTTATCAAGGGCATGGCATTTTAGAAATGTATGTAAAGAAAAAATGACATGTGAAAGTATACAGGTTAGCCAAAGAATAGTTGGCAATTATTTTTATTTTATGTTTAGAGCAGAGTCTTTCACAAGCCCTCACAGACAACTTATTTTGGGTAATGTTCATTTAAATTATATAGCTCAGAGAGGATTGTCATAAGATGAATATCTTTCCAATTATCTATGTAGTGGAGGAGAGTAGTCTGGGGCTAGGCATGCACAATGGAACATATATACTGTATTAAGAGAAAAGTGAAGTTGCCCATGCTGGGCAAATATTGTGGCTAGAACTCTTTCTAAGTCCTATAGAGGTAACCATCAAGAGGCCTTAAGAGAGTCTCCAATTTTGCCTTGTTGGCAGTACAAAAATTAACTAAAGTCTATAGAGTTATATACACCATCTTTCATTGCACATAAATGGTGTGTTTTTATTCTCAATCTGTAGTTTCACATTGTTATGGAAATACCATATAGAAAAGAAGAATATATAATGAAACTAAATGAAAACTAATGAAAAATAAGGCTATGTCACTTTCAATCTCCAGTTCATTGGACTCACCCAGAACAACTAACCAAAAGGATGATGATGGACAATGCCCATCCCAAAAAACAGTATCTACAACTGCAAGCAAGACAGTTCTATCCATGTGCCCCATGGGACATAAGCCCCCTCTCATTCAGAAGCAGACTGGGCATCACCATCCCAAAATCCTCAAGATTGAAGAATGAACAAACATATGGGGGGGATGCAACTATGGACTTAAGTAAACATGATTATTCTAGCAATGGAAAAACTTGTATCATTGATAAAAAGGCAGTGGACACCAGAGGTTCTGAGGGGAGGGAGAGGGAAGAATAGGTATAACATGGGGTGCTTTGGGGACACTGGAATTGTCCTGCGTGACACTGCAATGACGGATTCAGGCCATTATACATATTATCAAAACCTATAAAATTGTGCGGTGCAAAGTGTAAATTGTAAACTATAGTCCATGGTTAGTAGCAATGTCTCAATATGTGTTCATCAATTGTAACAAATGTACCACACTAATGAAAGATGTTGTTAATGGAGGAAAGTTTGGGAGGGGGAGGTGGTGAGGTATATGGGAATCCCCTATATTTTTTATGTAACATTTATGTAATCTAAAACTTCTTTCTAAAAAATTAACTCAGAAAAAAGAACAAAAATGAAAACAAAAAATCCTGTGAGGCTATCTGCAGTGGTTTTATATTATACTGAACATTATTAAGTAGTGACAGAGTGAGCAAGAAGTAGATAAAGCACATACTCAATTCACAGGAAACCCCAAAACCAAATACATTTGAATCTCTTATTGTGAGATATAAAACACATAGATATTGTAAAGCATTCAAAACAAGCATGTGGCTTAATAGACTTTTTTCTAAGGCGAACTTCCTTGTAACCACCACCAGGTGAAGAAATAGAAATTTGTCAGTTACTCACGAAGTCCTGTCCTCGTGCTCCATGCCAATTATATACCCTATTTTGTCCCCATAAGTAACCATTATCCTGCCCCCATAATTACTATTATGCAACTTCATATACTTTATGGTGGTTTCATCATTCAAATGGTCATCCCTAAATACTATGATTTAGTCTGGCTCATTTTAAAAAATGATATCCCTTAAAGTATCTTGAAATCTGCATTTTCTCCCTCTATCCCTTTCCAAGTTATCTATTGAACCTGGGTCATTTGATCTGTAGAATTTCCCACAGTATTTTTTGCTGCTTTGGTATTCTCGGTGCAATTCAACATGTTGTTCTGTCCTCAATATTTCCTGCCAATTGGCAGTTGGGTCCAGGGACTGGATCAGATTCAGGCTTTATCTCTTTTGCAGCCCTGTAGGTGCTATTTGGCATATAATGTCTGGTTGTCTCTCTTTTTATAATGTTACCAGTCATTATATCATTTTATCATTGATACTGAATTTTATTCATTGAGTGTTACGAGTATGGAGTGTTATAAAATTCTATCATCATCATTTATTAGTTGGAATACTTCTTTAAAGAGGTATTTTCATCTACTATTTGGATATCAAGGGGTACAGTTCACATTGAAAAGGCAGGATAAATGCTTACTTTCTCTTAATTTACTAATTCTTCAGATAATCAATTAGTTCCCTATCATCCTTCAAAGGTAGACAGTTCTTTTTATTATGAACTTATGGATATAAACATATTTGATGAGTTTCAATCCATCGTAATTGTTATAATTTATTGAAGCACCAATTGACCCATCTTTGGCTGGTGGGAGACCCTTCAAGCTGGCTTCTGACTTCTTTTGGCATGACTCCAATAGTCTTTGATAGTTTCCTTGTTATCTAGTGTAACATTATGTTCTAGGCTCAACTTGTTTATTTCCTGCTTCAGGCATGGAATCATTTCCCCAAGAAGCCCCAAGTTTCTTTCAGTGACAAATTTTATTTTGAGATCATAATCTGAGCACTAGGGGTATTCCTTGCTACTAGGTTAATTATTGTTTCTAGGTCTTTTCTGTGGACAGTGCTAGTATATTACAGATAGATTAGATAATCAAATTCAAGACTGCAAAGATATTTTAACGTCTTCTCTATCACAAATGTATCTTTTCTCTTCCACACCTAGAATTCTGGTTCTCAAGGGCACAGGAGATGACAGAATAAAATACCCCTAATTGCTCATTCTTTTATTTTATTTTATACATATAAGTGTGCATTAATAATACTAATACTCCAATCAATATAAATACTAAAACATGTTAGAGTTTTTTTTTAATATACTCTCCCCACTTTCTCTCCATTTAATTTATGCTGTATCTACATTGTCAAGACATAGTTATTACCTAATGCACGCTCACCTTGTTATTTATTTATTTATTTATTTATTTATGGTACTGGGGTTGGGGAATGAGCACAGGACCTCATATGTGGGAAGCCGGTGCTCAACCACAGAGCCACATCAAATCCCCTGAATTGGTTTTATCGTTTGTTTGCTTGTTGTTTTATTTTTGTTTTTAGGAGGCACTAGGACCCAATGCAGGACCTCCCATGTGGGAAGCAGGTGCTCAACTGCTTGAGTCATATCCACTCCTCTTCATTTAGTTTTAGTTCTATAGGAATCTATATATCTAATATTCACCTCAGTAATATCAGTGTCTCTCCAGTTATTTTGGTTGTCTGAAGATCATTCTCTAGTAGATTCCTCAGGATGGGTTCATGGGAACAATATTTCCTGAGTTCTTGCATTTTGATACAAATGTGTCTGTGCCCTTTATACATGAAAGTCACGCTTGCTAAATATAAAATCCTTAGCTTACACTCTTTTTTGATTATCTTAAATATGTTACTCCATTTTCTTGTGACGTGTACAATTTCTGTTTAAAAAAGTCTGGTGATAATATAATTTTACTTCACTTGTAAACCATGTGCTTTCCCCCTGTAGATGCCCAAAGGAATTTTTTGCCTTTTCTTCAAAGTGAAGTAATTTTTCTAGAATGTGTCTTGATGTTGATTATTCTGAGTTGATAGTCTCAGTCTCAGTTGATAGGGTCATCTTTCACTATGTAGTTGCAAATCATCTATTTCTTTAATTCAGGAAAGTTTTCTTGAATTATAATTTTTATATTTGTTTTTTCCCTTTGATTAGTTTTCTTCTTCAGGGACTCCTATTATTCATATGTTCAGTTTTCTAGACTATATTCACATTTGTTACTTTCAAATACTTTTTTTCTTTTTGACTTTTAAATATTTTTTCCTTCTTTTTCATCTTGTATTATTCTTAAAGCATTATCATATTTTTGTCCTTGCACTCTTTTCAGTTTAGTCTTCATTTATGTAATACTTTTTTCTTTATTTCTAATTCTTTCTTGATTTCTGCCTTCTCACTTCAGAGATTTACTAATTCTGACTTATGTGATTATTTAATGATTTGTATTACATTTTTAATGTCTTTTTGGTTATTTTAAAATAGAAGCTTACACTTTGTTTGGTTTTGTGAGCACATCTTTCTGATGTTCTTTCATTGCAGAGATGCTGTTCTGTTCCTTTTTCTCTTTTTTCTTATGATAACTTTGTATGGGATTTGACCTTGATAATTTACTGTTGCTCATTTTATGTAAAATTAGTTTGGCTGAACTTTTACAATGAGGCAGGGTTCAGAAAAACTTGGCCAACTTCAGGGCTCATTCTTGTCTTGTTATTAAATATGAAAAAAATAGCTTACTTTTGGGATTTCCTGACTCTGGCTATTTGAGCACATGAAATGTGGCTGGTGCAAGTGAGAAACTGAATTTTAAACTTTAATTTTAATTTAAATTTAAATGGCCACATGAAGTTATTGACTACCATATTGGACAGCACTCCTTTATACTTTCACTTTCCATAGTCCCTTCTGCCCTGATCCTGTTCAATTTTGATTTCTCTACATTTTTCATTGTAGGACCCTTTCCTAGAAAACAGTCCTAGAAAGTCAGTTTTGAGGTAGGACGGGCACTAGTTAGATTGTACCTTCAATGCCTCTTTCTTTTTCATTTGCCACAATAAAATTGATCTGTTGTGCTTTAAAATGAATATGTGGAGAA
The DNA here is from genome assembly GCA_029593785.1 of Cabassous unicinctus. Taxonomy (NCBI): domain Eukaryota; kingdom Metazoa; phylum Chordata; class Mammalia; order Cingulata; family Chlamyphoridae; genus Cabassous; species Cabassous unicinctus. The sequence continues at coordinate 105,389 of JAQZBX010000149.1, forward strand.
AATCTCCAGTTCTCTTGTCCAACAGACACTATCCCATTATGCTCCCACCCCCAGAATCATTAATGTATACATGCCTTGTAGCTATTTGTGCTTTTTCCTCATTGTATTAGTCAGCCAAAGGGGTGCTGATGTAAAATACCAGAAATCAGTTGGTTTTTATAAAGAGTATTTATTTGGGGTAGAAGCTTACAGTTACCAGACCATAAGGCATAAGTTACTTCCCTCACCAAAGTCTACTGCCAGGTTTGGAGCAAGATGGCTGCCGATGGCTGCCAGGGTTCAGGTTTCATGGGTTCCTCTCTTCCTGGGGCTCATTTCTCTCTGGGCTCAGCACCTCTGTTTTTTTTCACAAGGTCAGCTATAGACTATGAGGCTCTTTAGGCTTTGCCTCTCTCCACAAGGCCAGCTGCAGGCTATCAGGCAACCAGCTCTGTCTCTCTCCCCAGGGCTTCTGCTGTGTCTAAGGAGCCATCTCTGTTCTTCTGTGTTCTTCTGCTGTGTGTTCAATTCCCAGGCTTCAGCTCAAAACTCCAACTTCCCTTCTCTGCAGTGTGGTTTTTCTGTGAGTTCCCACCCACCAAGGGGGCAGAGACTCACATCCTACTGACATGGCCCAATCAAAGTCTTAATCATTATTTAATCAAATAAACCTCTGAATCCAATATAATCTAATATAATCTAATAGGCCCAGAGGAAAAGACTAGTTCACAAACATAATCCAATATCTATTTTTGGAATTCATAAGTAATGCCAAACTGCTACACTCATCCTCTTGTGTTTCGGAGTTTACCTACTTATATTGTAAAGTTTGTTCATAGGTTTTTTGTTTTTTCTACCTAGTTGCTCTGTTTTGTTTTTGTCTTTTAAGGTGAGTTTTCAGAGAGATTGAAAAACTATGCCGCCCCTGCTGCTATCTTCTGAGAAACCTTTGACTAATATAATTTTAAAAACGGATTTTCCATTATGAAATATTTCATGCTCATTCATGGAATATTTTTAAAAAGAATGAAGGAATTCCCAACCAAATTCTTCATGAAGAATGAAGGATCTACCAACCAAAGACAAATACTGCTGACATTTTAGTGTAAGGCCTGGATGTTCCTGTTCTATGTACAGTATTTTTACATAGCTATGAGTATAATGTATATACAATTCTATGTTCTTTTTTGTTCCTATACCATTATCAGTGTTTACTATTAGAAAAATTACCAAGCATTATTGTTCATTACCTATGACCTAATCTATGATGTAGATCATCCATTATTTACTTAGCTATGTTTGGTCATTTGGATAAGTTTTAAAGGTAATAGTTTGCTCTGAAATATATTGGTAACTGTGTTTTGTTTTAATAAAAATATCCCTTTGGAACAGCTTGTAACTTTATACAAGCTGCTAAAGAGCAATATTAGCTATATCAGTATCTCATAGTATCTCCTCTCTGATCTTATAATAAATGCCACTTTTTTGATTAAATGAGCTCAAGAGGATGCCTATTACTTGCAATCAAAAGACTTTTAATTGCAATTCATCTTCCCAGGCTCAGCCACGGGTTACTTCTTTTTAAAGACATTCCAAACCCTAACACCACCCTCTCCCTGACCCTCTTTTGTGCTTCCCTCTACCTGAAATACTTCATTATTCTTTCATGCCTGCCATTCCCAGAAATCTGGAAATTACTTAAGAACAGAGAAAATGTCCTATGTATGTTCATTTTTCACCAATGACCATTACAGTATCAGGTACAGAATAAATGTTTAACACATTGTCCTTGTCAGGGATTGCAATTTGATAGCCTAGAGACTTAATTTTGACTGAACAGATATTTTGTTTGGCCTATATAGAGGATTGTGTGTGTGCACAAATGTATGCATGTGTGTGAATATATGCGTAAAACCTAGTTTTTTAATATAGTTTTTTAATAGAAAAAGGTCTTCAAAAACATTTCCTAGTATTATCCAGAATGTTAATTTCCTCTCTACTACTTGATGAAAACATCAGAGTCAGTCATTAACTTGCTGATGTTTCCATGAGTTTTATGGAGGAACAAAGTCAAACATTTATCGAAGCATTCAGGTACACATAAGGAGGGATACAATTATAAGGAAATGTTTGCCCCACAATTCCATCAAAAAGACATTTCCCAAGATTACCAATGATATCTATTTTTTTTTTCCTTAGGAGGCACCAGGGATTGAACCCAGGACTTCATACATGCAAAGCAGTTGCTCAACCATTGAGCTACACCCACTCCCCATCAATGATCTCTTGTTGTTAAATGCAACAGGTATTTGACCCTTGTCTACAATTTGACATTGTTGACTTCCTTCTTGAATTTCCTCTCTTGGTTGCTAGGGATCCACTCCTGATTTTTTTCTTTTCCTTCTAACTAGCCCCCATCTTCTTTTTGTGCTTCTCTTACTCAGCCTTGCTCAATTGGTGCCTTTGATATTCTTTTATTTTGCAATCTCCCAGGTTGATCTTGTTTCCACCCATGGCTTTCAATTGTTTATCTACGTAGATAGTTGACTCCTAAGTCACCATCTCCCATTCAGGTCTCATATCTGATATATATACTTGGATACTTCACTTCAATATCCTATAGACATTTCAAACAAAATATATCCAAAATCATATCCTTTATCTCCACTTATCCCTACCCAGAACAAAAAAATACAACTAAACAAAACCCTGCCCCTTATCCTATATTTTGTCTCTTCCCAAACCATCCACATGGGTGTTCAAGCCAGAAAACCAGGTGCCAGTTTTGATTCATCCTTCTGCCATTAACTATGTTTAGTCATCAAACCATGCCAGTTCTATCTCCTTAATAATTCTCTAGCTTAACCCTCAAATACCTGAATAAGGACTCATGATCTTATCCTCCTAATTTAACACTTATCTACCTCAAATTTATATTCTATGTATTTGACACAATAATTATTCCAGATAGAAATTGTGGAATTTCAACTCCCATCTTTTGCCAATGATACACATACAAAGGAATGCTGGGAGGGGAAGTTAGGAAAAGAGGGAGAAGGGGAATATTTGATGGTAAAAACTATTTCCAGATCTTTTTCTTAATGTCATCTTTGCTGTTCAACCAAATAAGAGCCCAAAATTTATGTTACAAAATTTGTTTGATGATTTAAATAGTTTTACTGGACATTTTCTATCTGTTAAGCTCCTTGAAAGAGGCCAAATTGCCTTGTCAGAGCTGGACATTATGTTCTTGTAACCTTACTCTGTGCAACCTTTGCAGGAGACCAAACCTTTCAGGATGGCTTGGGAAAATAAGGTTGGAAGTTTTATTTCCACTGAGAAGAAAAATTCATGATCCATTCTGATCATCCCATTTTTAGTTTATTAATAGGATAAAGACAAATACACATGATAAATCAATGTTCTGTGGAACAATGCTAATAGCCAATACGCAAAGGGTTGAAAGTGTTGGTTAAAATGAATTTTGAGTGTTTTAAGCAACCAAATTTCCAGAGGCAAAGAGGAGAGACAGTTGGACCCAAATATCTGCATTATTTGGGATTTTTTTAAAACTTTTTAAAGCAGATGTTAGATTAGGTTAACCTGTTGGCTGGCCATCTTCCCCTTCCCCTTCCCTTTCCTGCAATCTGAAGAAAATTGACTCTTATTCTCTTTCATCATTTTGTTAAAATGCTGTGTATCCAGTCTCAATCATGTTGAAGCCATTGCTTAAAGACCATAAGCTCTACTGCCAACAAACTGTGAGACATGGAGGATGCCCCTGCACCTCTCAGGTCTTCAGTTTTCTGCAAAATGAGGGAGTTAGACTCAAGCCCTAGGATCCCTCCCAGATCCAATGATCTGATGGCATTTATTATAATTGCTCTAGAAGAGGGGTTCTTAACAAAGGGCTTGAATTTAAATTTGAAAAAAAAAAAACAACAAAAAAAACATTATTCTTGTGGGCCCATGTTGGTGCAGGTGTGATATATTTATTAACTAATACACAGTATAGTGTGGACTTAGTAAGGGGTCTGTGGTTTTCACCTGACTGGCAATGGGATTCCTGGAACAAAAAAAGGTTAAAAACCTCTGCTCTAGAATGAGGCCACGAAATGAATCAAGCTCCGGTTCTGCAATGCTGTTGTGTACCTGTAACACTCTGCTTCATCAAAGCATGACACATGAGAGGCCTCACACCACTTCACATTGATGGGACTAAGAGCGAACCTCTACTTCCAGATTAACGAGTCCATGTGTCTCTGACACTTCATATTATCCTCAGAAAATACACTAATCTTCATTTTTGTTCCGGCTGCGAGGTAAGGTTCCTTGCCAGTACTCCGAAGCTGCTACAAAAAGCATTTGAGTAAAAGCCATCTTCACAATCCAATAGTGAAATTAGGGTCCAAAACCCATCACGGGGATCCCTATCAATTTCCAAGTCTCTTGGCTTTCTCTCTGACCTGAAAGTCAACCAGGAAGTTAGTTCTGGGATAAGTACTCCCCTTCATAAATCAAAGGTCCTGAGCAAACATAGGTACTAGCTGACAGAATGGGAAGGACTCTCGCCCGTCTTCAGCGGGAGGCAGGCTGGACCCCAATTCCTTACCACCAGGCCGGCAGACGCCCAAAGTGTCCAAGCAGACCAGGTCGGGCCCCAGCGGGGAGCTTCGCAGAGCGCCGCCCAGCAGGCGGCCGCGCCCCTCACCTAGACTGCACTGCAGACCCGAGGGCCGCGAAGGTGCGTGCGGCGCTCCGTGATTGGCTGCAGCCCAGAACGGCTCGGCTGCCATTGGCTACCCGGGCCTCTTTGTTCCCGGGTCCCCTGCGGCAGGCCGGCTGCCGCAGACTGGGTGGCGGAAGTTTGACGGCGCGGGAGTTTCCGCAGATTTCCCAGCACGCGCTGCAGAGCCGGAGAACAGCGAGCCTAGGCGTGAGATCTCGGACCGGAGGAGGCAAGAACCTCTGACGCACAAACATGGACCTGGAGGCCAGAGTGAAGAAGGTAGGAGGGCGCTGGCGGCCAGCAGCGGCCGCTTCACCTGCGCGAACCGAGCTCCGGGTGTCCGGTGCGCGGGGCCCAGCTACTGCTCCTCGGGGCAGAGGGTGTGCCTGGCGGCCCGCTAACTCCTGAAACCCGGAGCGACGGAGAGTTGGCAGCGCGAGCGGGCGCGGGACATTTCTCTCCTGTCCAAACAGGTCCCAACAGTCGGAGATATTTGAAAGTTTCCTTAAGCTGTTTCAATTTAGCCTGTGTCTTCCTAAAAGAAAAGGGTGAGGCTTAGGGAGAGGCCGGGCGAGACCGTAATACTCCTTCCTGTCTCAGGAAGTGCAACTTTATTAAGCCTCGTCGTTGAGGGGCCGTGATCTAACTTTGACAGCTCTGACTTTCCCTTGCAGCTTGGCTGTCTGAAGCTCTCTAAAGTGAGTGTTGATTTAATGCACTTCCTTCGCACACGCGGCTGGCTGATAAGTTGAAAGGTGATGATTGTAACCCCCAATCCCACCCCCTTTCATTACTTGAGTTCCAAAGCACTGCCTCCCTCAGGGCGTAATCTCCCAAAGAAAACGCTCTCCCTGCCTGGTAGCTAGCTCCAAACGACGATTGTCACCAGTGCTTTAGCCCCTGGAGACGTTTCCATCCTAGCTGTTCCTGGGCGTCGGGACCGACAGCCCTACCTGAACCGTTCCCTGGATATGGGGAGCCTCAGGTCGCCTGGGGGAACCGGGCGGGCTCCGGACTGTGACTCAGAAGGAATGCGATGTCACGTTCTGGTGTAACGTTCCTTATGAAAGGTCTCATTCCAGGGAATTCCGCGTATTTACTTTGCAGCAAATGTAAGCCAACTGTCCCATATCAAATAGGGAAGGACGTTTTGCAGAGAGAAGGGGGGATATAGAAAACTAATTTTTTTCCTCTTGTACACTTAAGGACACGAATATTGTTATTATTTTATCTTATAAAAGCAAAGCTTCTGACTTAAGCATTAATGCTATTTCATGCCCCAAGTTAGAATTTTGAAAATGTATACAATTGCAAAATATTAGATTAAGAAGCTGTTTAGCAGTAAAAATTTGCTTTGGGAAAACAGTTCATCCCTTATGACTAGAACCAGTACTCGAGGGGAATCCAAAGAAGGAGGGCATAAATAAATTCTAAGAGTAGTGCGATTGTGTTTTATTATCTTCCCATTTGGTTTAATGTTCTTTTTTTTTTTATTTAAACAAATCAATTTTATTGATACATATTTATAAAGCATGAATCCATCTAAAGTGTACAGATCAGTGGTATTCGGTATAATCACATAGTTGTACGTTCTTAATGTTCTTTTATTTGCTTTTAAATAGCACTAATATTTTTTGTGAATCTTGCCTGGCACTAAGAAAAGCATTTTGTTTGTCCTTAGTTAGCCTTCTGTTAATGAACACTGCTCTCATTTTGTTTTTCAAGTGGGTACGAGCTAATTAATTTAGTACTTGTCTAATATTGGGGCACGGGGTGTCTTGTCCAAGCTTATGAAAGTACTGATTTGGGAAATACTTTTTAAAAGTCCCCATCCAAAAGGCAAGAACAAATAATTCTGTGGGGAAAAGTCCAAAGTTAAGGATTATATATGCTTGCAAAGAAAAAATCCAGACCTATTTATAAACTATTTTCTCAGAGTTTGAAAATGTGGGTTATGATAATGACCATGGTATAATTTTTCTCCATCCCCCCTTTACTTTAAAAGGTTATCTTTTTAACCAAGACTCTTATCCTCTTTAATCCTTTTCCTCCCCCCCACCCCCCAAGGAACGGGAAATCATAAATTTAAAGCTTTTATAGATAATCCCAAGACAGTAACAAATCCCTGTTTCACTGCTTTGTCTTTCTGGTGATTCATAGGGCAGAGTTCTCAACCAGTAATCAAGAACTACTAAAAGACCCTAAAGATCCCCAATTTACCCAACCATACCCTCACTGTGTCCTTGTAGGACCCTTGACAAACTTCATGTTCTGTGGATTGAACAAAAAGTTTCCTAGCACAAATGAGTTTAGAATCCGTATTCTAGCTCCAGGAATATATTTCACAGTATTGGCTATAATCGCAAAAAGAAACTTGTATTATGTGTAGAAGTTGTTTTCTAACACACCTGAAGAAAGAAAACTATCAAGTTTATTTCTCATCTATCAGTAGAGGGTTCTCACCCTATTTTGAAACCTAGCTAGTTTTCATATCTCTTTTCTTTTTGAATCTAGAAAATTAATAGTTTCAATGTTATCTTGAGAAAAGCCAGCTTGGAAGCTTGAAACAAAGACACAACCATTTAAAGAAAACTAAATTTGACTTCCATTTTAAGCAACATGGCATTTTTTCCTTCTAAAACTCTTACATTATTGATTTCATAGGAATTTTCCCCAGGCATAAGACAAACGTGGTTTTTTTTGTTTGTTTTGTTTTTTGCCATTAACATTTTGTGTAAAAAGAATTAATGAAGTTTCTCTATTATATAATGACCTGGGTAGATTATACTATTATAGATTCTTGGTTTATAAAAGAACTTTGTCTATATCTTTTGTACAAATTTGGATTAATTACCAGTTCATACCCAAGGGGTTTTTATAACTAAATTTTATCATATTTTGTTTTATTTGAAGTAAGTGAGCTGTTGCTAGGATATGGGACATAGTTTGGCTATAGAGTGTTGTTTTAATTTTATTTTAGAGTAGAATTTGTCTTTTATGCCCTTGTCTTGTCTTCTGAGTTACTTGTCTAGACCTCTCCCTTTATATCTTAAGTCTCTTCGTTGTAATTGACTTTGTGTAAATGGAGCCCATGTCTGCTTGGAAAAAACAATGGCCTTTGAGAAGCAGAAACAGTGTCTCATTTTGTGGTGAATGGTAGATCATGGCCCACAGCCAGCTGTTTTCCTCTTTCCTTTCTGTTACTCTCCCATGAGAACTTTTTTTCTTTAAAAACATACCAGAAAGAAAGAGAACTCCTGTAATTTCCTCATATTGACTGTAATTGCTGTAGCGCTTTTAGTTTTACACCTTATTCATTTTTTTCCTTCCTTTCTAACCTCTGTACTTTGATCTATCCAAATGTCTTAGCATATTTTTATTAGGACTATTTTATCTTTATTTTTTTAAAATGGAATGCATTTTAAAGATTACAGATCATTAGAAATCTCCTTTCTCTGCATCCAAAGCTTGTTTTAAAAGCTTCTATCATTAGCCAAAAAACCATAGTGAAAACAAGTGATTGAAATTGGAAACAGTACTGAACCACAAAGATTATTTCCATCAGAAATTAGAATGAGCCTTTTCTCTTAGGTGGTCCCTGATTGAAGCTGAAAAGGCAAGTAGATGGTGACCTGCATGCTCAAATCTAACAGTTGGGTTCTCTGCTTGAAGCCATTCTTGCTGTGAGAATCATTGGCAAGCCTGGAGGTAAAGAGAGGGCAGGGTGCATCCAGGGCTTTGCCTTAGAGGCAGTTACTCTGCCTCTCTGAACAAGTACAGAAGAAAGTAAAGTGGTCCTCAGCTGGGCTTTTATCTCTTCTAACCCATGGTGTGATTTATTACATTGATTGGATATGAAAAGTCACTTTCTCTAACTTGCCCTGGATATTAGTTTCAATAGAACTCTAGTAGGATTTCTATTGATTTTGTTCCTTTATGCTATCCTATGAAGTAGAATTAAGGGTTTATATCTCTACTGGCTATTAGCTGTATACCATCACCTCACCCCATGCCTTTGCTGTGAGGTATTCATGCTCCATCTACAATACTAAATCTTACCCATTCTTTAAGACCACCCCCTCTCCCCTCCACCCCTCAGTGCATCCTCCTCTAGGAAATTTTTCTCCATGTTTCCAGCTAGATGTGTATTCTCTTTTTCCTGAATTCCCAAAGCATGTTATCTGTAACTCTCAACACCAATTGCTGTCTCCCTCTGGATTATATTTACCTTTGCCTATCACCTTTTTATCTAGATGACAAGCTTTTTGAGAGAATTCACATCTGATTATACTTGCATAGTTCAGTTCACAAGGTATTAAATACATTATTTTGTTTGCTGTTCAAAGCAAATCTTAGACCTTGGCTCCATTTTAAGGATGAAGAAGTTGAGGCTTAAATAGGTTAATTTGAAACTGGCAGAACCTAACTATGAACTTGAATCATAGTCTGCAGAATTCTTGTTCCTTCTACTATGTCACCTAATCTCCTTGTCCTTTTATATTCCCTGCTTGCTCAAGAAATATGTTTGATGAATGACCCCAATATAAAAATAAAATGAGAAATAAAATAAGGTGCATTTCAGCCTTTTCTTGTATTTGTTTAAAGGAATTATATTGGAGGTAGTGGCTTCTATTCCTATAAAATTACCACCTTACTGGTTTCTATATTTTGTTTATCCTTTATCCATGTTGCATGTATGCCCTTTCTTGTAAGTTGCCATTGACCTTATTTGGATAGACACAAGAGTCTAAATAAAGTAAAAGCATCAAAAGGAACTTCTGGGAGACTTTTACAGGCAAAGAAATTCCATAAGCTCCAATAATTTCTGGCTCCTAGATATTTAATATGGTCCTGAGCAATAGTGACCCTGCTCTTCCGTATGAACAGAAGAACGTTCATAATTGGGATGCAGAAGAGTCTGTTCTACCTGCTGAACTCCACAGTTAATAGAATCACATGTGATAGGCTAAACCTCTCTTTCTCCTAGGAGCAAAGTGCTCGAAGTGGTCCTGGAATGAATGACAGACCAGACAGCTAAGAATAGAGCAGCTTAAAAAAGTAAAATAAAAAAATAAAAATAAAAAAGTTAAACTTGAATGCTAGGAGGAGAGCTATTTTGTTTTTTGTTTTTTTAATTTCCATTCTTCATATATCCTATTCTCAGTAGATTTGCTGACAAACGGTGGAAAACACCAGAATGATCAGCTCTTGGGGTCTTCCCTGAGCATGAAGGTGAGACCCAGCATCATAAACATGGAATTAACATCATAGGTAATAATGAACTCCAGAGGTTACTTTGAGGGGCCTTGTTAGTGGAAAGAGAATAATAAACTGGCACTATGCCCAAATGTTAGTTATGTATCAGTGAATTCTATGAGGAAACCTATAGACTGAACTGAATAAATTTGTCATAAACCTTAGCCATTTTTCAACTTGTCTATACTTAATTTGTTCACCTTCTTAATATTTGCAGGATATTTGAAGATGTCAGGTTTAATTAATGTAAATCTGTAGTGTGGAACTTGAAAGGCATATATACTGCTCTGTTTACTGAAAGAAAGAAAAAAAGCTCATGGAGTTTTTATTGCCTTTAGAAATATTTCATCCAAAATAAGATGACTTATTTATTCATTTCAAAACTATGTGAGTGTTTTTTATGTGCCAAGCACTGTTCTAGGCTCTGGGGTATAGTAGTGAGCAAAAAGGCAAGGTGCCTTATATCACAGAACTCACTTTCTATCAAGGAAAAGATAGAAGGCAAAAAAGTAAATGATTGATAGTAAGCACAACTGGGATTATGCCTGATAGTGAACTCTACAGGTCAACGATATATAGATTTTTAACGGGCAATTTTGATGATGATTCTTGGTTTTGCAAACTTTGTAATTAGGGATTCTCATTTTATTTATCTTAAGTAAAGGCTACCGGGAAAGAAACACAAGAGGGCAACTTCTTTTACGTATTAGAATATGGAAAAGCTCACAAACGATAAAGCTATCTATAATAATTACAACCTTCCACCTATAAAGTACATAGACTCAGTCTTCTTACTGATTAAAGTGCCTTACAAAGAGTCATTCTTGGGTTGTTTCCTATTCACAGTCATTGATATTTTTTGTTTGGTAGCTACTGCCATGGTAACTGAAACTATGATTTTAAAAATGTTCTATTTATTAGATCATTAATATATAGTTCATACAGGAGATTATTTGTTTTTTAAAAGGTTATGTTCAGGGAAAATCATATAAATTATGAATTATGAAATCAATTTATTTAAAGTGAGGAAAATAAAAGAACAAAGGACTAACCAAATTAAAAAAAGGTTTCAAAACCTCGGAGTAGAAGTTCAAGATTTTAAAGAAAAGTAATTTGGTAATTGATGAGGTCACCACTGTTCTTTGAGTAGCTATCCATTTACTAAAATTTGCCTCAAGCACTGTTATTAGAGATTAAATTCAGAGATTATGCTTTTCAACAATCTCTGACTCTTCTATAGAAGAAGTACAGTCAAATATAGAGTAGTTTCACCTATTTTTCTAAGTGCCCTATTTATCTAACTCCCTATATAAATAGTAGATAATTGTAGAAATAAGGGTATACATGACTATAATTTTCTAATGCAAGTTCACAGTGTTACCCCAAAATGACTTAGTTGTTTTTTTCTTTCTTCCTTCTCAACCAACTACTATATCACTATTCTTTGCCTGTGACAAGTGTTAGGAAAGGATAGAAGGTGATAGAGGGAAAAACCACAAGAGACTCACTATCTATGAGTGCTTTGAAAATATTTTATTTGTCAAACTGAGTATATAGCTATAAATAGCAGTTGATTCTAAATATCACTGCTTATTTGGGTCATATTTTTTTAAAAAGTAGAATTGCATAGTTTAGGATTGCTAATTTCTCTGATCCTTAGGTGATTTCAGAGAATGTGGAGAGGGGGTCTTCTTCTCTCTGAGCAAGCCTTGAAACGGGAGCTTTATGAGAAGTCAGCCAATGAGGATTGCTGAGATCTCATCTGCTAAAAGACAGCAAAGCTTTTCCGTGTGAAGCCTAGCATAAATGCCTTGTTGCTGAGTCCATTAAGTCTGTAGCCACAGTTAACTTTCCTTTGCTTTGTTTGAAGATAAAATGATATCATGTTTCATTGCAAAATGATGATTCAGATGTTAGGTGGATTTTTGTTTTTATGTGAGTTTATGGCAGCCTTGATAGAATGAGTCACAAAGTAAAGGTAAGGGATCTGTTTTTCCCTTATGGGGTACTGGCCTCTACAATCAAAATAACTGGGGCTAAATAAATTAAAAGAAACACCCTTTGTTTCTCATAAGAATAGTAACAGTTCCGTTTAAATTTAATACCCTAAAATCTAAATTCCATTGCTCTACCAAAATCACCTACTGTGCTTGTATCCCTCACATACTGTGATGTCAGTTTTGGTAGATTAAAAAAAATAAATAAAAAGAAGAAAAGAAACTAATGAACAAGGCAGATATGTAAATAAACTACAATGCTGTATAGAATAAAATGGGCTATAAGTCAGTGTTTCTTAAAATATATATGAAAAAGAACTTTATTTTTTGGAAATCCCAATCTATCATGGGCCATTATTTTTGAAAACACAATAATAATGAATTACAAAAAAAAAAAAAAGGCAAAAATGAGACAAATTTTTAGTTATTAAATTCATTAGGCATAAAATTGCTCTGCCCAATTGCTTAATAGTTCCTAATTGCTTACTCTCAGTTTCTTTAAATATCATGTCACAGGCTGTTAACCATCAGTTCTCAGACTGCCACACTTTGAGTAGCACTGCAAAATAGGAATACAAACAACTATTATGGAATCTCAGAAGCAGAAATAAATAATTTTAATTGTAGGGAATAGGACCACTTTATGGAATAAACAACATTCAAACTATCTACTGTGGATAAATAAGGTTTCATTAAGGCAAAGAAAGCATCCCAGGAAGAATAAATAGCATGAACTAAAGGCACATGGCTGTAAAAATCAGGAATCTCTTGGTATTGACACAGTTAGCATTTTTAGTTTTGACTCTTCTGTTTTTTTAAATAAAGCCAAGGTGCGTGAACTGCAGTAATTTGTGATTTTCTCAAGGTGCAGGTTTAAATTAAGGAAGTGTGTCACTGAAGTAGCCTACTACTATGATCTTCACCTGTACCTTCTTGCGGTTGAGGAGGAAATTTCATGCTGGGGTCTGGCTGATCTAGCATGGCTCTAAGCTGTGGTTTGGGGCCATGTCAGCTCCACATGTCTTTCATCCTCCTTAATCAGTGGAAACCAGAAGCAAAAGATTGGAGCAGTAGAGAGTATGCCCATTTACAGAAGCACGTTTTAAGCTTCTGATGCTGCCAAAGCAAGTCACATGTCTAAGCCCAAAGGCAAGGGGAGGAGGAGTCCAGTCTAGCCACTCTAAAGCCATGACAAGTGTGCGGATATATACTACTATTACATGGGAATGAAGAATTGGGACCACTGTGTCAGTCTGCCACATGTGCTATAGTGGGAATATTGAATTTGGGAACTTATGGAAACCTTTCTGAAAATCTCTTAAGTATCAAGAGTCTCTTCTGAGATGCTATTCTGTACAGTGTCACAGACTACTAATATTTCAAAACAGAGTAGTCTTTAGCCCTTCTGAAAAATTGTAAAGGAAAAAATAATCTTGCAATATCCCTTCCTTTATTTTTAGAGGATCTTTTTTTTTCAATCTAGTCCTTCTTCTTTTAGGTTTGAGACACAGTTTTCTCCAAATTCACTTAGGTCATGGGACTACCATGCTGTGTGAAGAAATGTGGAACTGACTCTCTGGAAATGGCAAGTCACCAAGGGTTTTTAATGAGGGGAATAATAAGTTCTGACCTTTGAGATACTGCAAAAATTTTCAATATATTCCACAAATACTCAACTCTATGAGTTAGGCTCTTCCAAGTAGTAGCTGAATAAAAAGTTATCCCAAGAGAAATGGGAAGAAATGAAAGGTTAAGAGAGGCAAGACAGATTTTGATGGCTTAACAACTACATTTCTTTTAAGATGTCACAGGTAAAACAATAGAGATGTTATTTTTTGGCCATTTTCTCATGGACCAGATGAAATCATGTCAGCAAAAAGGATTGTCCTGTGGGCCACTGTTGCTTACTCCCCTGGAACAGTCAGAAAATTTAAAGGAAGCATCTCTGGACATAGACTTGACTCCCTGCTTTGACATTTGCCCACTGATTTGGGCGAGTTTCTTAGCCGCCTTGGTTTTAGAGGTCTACTCTGTGAAACAAGAATAAAACCTCTTTATTGAGTTATTTTAAGGATTAAATAGGTAATATAGACACTTAAAACAATGTCTGGCCTATAGCAAGGGCCAACCTTTGTTTAGTTAGCTAGAACTTGGTACCAATATGTAAACATTTGGAGAACCAGAATAACAGGTACCTGAATACAATATCAAGAAATTTATGAGGGCATGCTTTTAGTCAAGTATTGCTACTAGGTACTTTGTTGGACACGGTGAAATACTCACTCAAAGGTCAATAATAGGATTTAATTTTTTCTTCTTTCTAATTGGTTAATTATTTGGATTTTAGTTCTTTTTTTTAATGATGGTAGTTAAAATATTTTACAAATGATCATTTCTAGAACTTGTTTGAGTATCTGCCATGTGCTGATCACAATATGAAAGGTTCACAGGTTTATTCAGTACTCTGAAAGAGGTAATTGATTTAACACTATTCCAGTCTTTTATAGGTAACTGGTATATTTTCCTCAGAGGTTTTGTGGTAAATTGCAAAAATGGCCACAACTCTTTGCAGCACCTCAACTACTCACCCCCAGCCAAGAATAAGAATCTATTTCCCTATCCTTTGAATCTGGACTGCCTTATAACTTACTTGCACCAGGAGAATGTGATGAAAGCTATGTTGTGCGAGCACCAAGCTTGGACCTTAAGAGGCCTTGTTTGCTTCTCCCTGCTCTCTTGGAACCCTGCTGTTACTATGTAAACAAGCCCAGGCCATCCTGATGGAGGATAAGAGAAAACGTGGAACAGAGATGAGACCTCCCAGCTAAGGCCACTCTAGACCAATACCACTAGCTGACCTGGAAGGTGACTACAGATTTAGTGAGCCTACCCCAGACCAGAGGAACCATCCAGGTGAACCCAGTCCAGGTTGTCAATCTGCAGATTCACAAGCAGAATATCATGAGCAGAAAGTACAGAATAAATGGTTATTGTTTTAAACCATTATGTTTAAGGGTGGTTTGTTTCACAACGAATCATAGCTGACAGCACCTCTGTTGCTGCAGTGAAAGTTTTCTCAGCCTACTGCAGTGAAAGCTGTGGAAGGGGTCTTATTCCTTTCCCCACCCTGAATTACACTCTTAGCTCTCTGTACATATGAAAGAATGTACAGGCACTGTAGTTTCCCAGACATTATTTGGTTGCTTGAGAAGTTGCCCTCTTTCTAAGCTACTCAAATCTAATTTTACTTTCTCTGCCTGTTACTGCAACAAGATCAATAAAAATTAAATCAACATGCAACTGGAATTCGATCCTACTTGTAAATAGGTGGTGTATGTGTGTTTTGAAGTTTGTCTATTTCTCCTGAACCACTAGACAAATCTAAAATGATGTCTGTGAACTTCCTTTAGTGGGGAAGTCTTTGGGCTATAGTTTAAATGTAGAACAAGAAGCATGGGAATCCAAACTACTTCTCTAATTGATAACAAATCAGAAGATGAGTCAAAGGTTAGTTAAGGCTCTTGTATTTATACAGAATACTGTATAAACATAATTCAGGTTTTCCATACCAAGATATGGCATGAAAAGGGTAGAGAGTAATTGAATAGTGAGCATGTGGCACCTAGCATTAGGGTCCATACATCTATCCCCTCCTTTCCCAGTTTCCCAGACCCCTATCAGTCTTGTGAGACTGTTTTTGTCTGAATGGTCATCAATGCCAATTGCCGGCAAAGTGGAAAATGAGAAGATTGTCCATTTGCACTCTTTTTCCATTTCTGTGTTTTCTCTCCATTGGGCTTTAATATCCGCATCCCCTTTATTCTCCTACCCTCCTGGGAAGCCTCCTGTAATGACTGTCTCAGCCAGTGCCACATACCTTTCCCTTCATTCTCCTGCCTGTGAAAACACACCTGTACTATGCTGTCTTACTGCATGTGTTCAATGAAGTAGTTAGAAACTAGTGGCAGTAAATCAATTGTACAGTCACTTGCCCCACATCCTCCCCCATGTGTTCTAACTGGTTACTTCTGAAGGAATAATTCTATAGCCCTAAGGCCTGGGAAGAATGATTACAATTGTCAAGTTTTAGGGTACACAGAGTCTCCATAAAGGCCCCTCAGTATACCACTATGTGTGAGATTGGCTCTTTAGAGCCAGCTATGGAGGTCATGACAAAGCCCAAATTAGGAGCATTTGCCATGATGTGTCAATTCTAAAAATGCCTTTTGGAATCAAGTTTTTAAAAATCCCTTTTATAGCTAATAATAGGGAGGCTTTGAGGGCTGTGTATAACCACATGCCATTGCAGAGTCCTTCAGTGGAGCCAGGGCTCAGTCAGTCCTAATTAAGAAAGAATTTCAGCAGGAATCATAGCCTGTTAATTGTGATATTTTTAATAGCCTGCATTTTCTTAAACTAACCAATTCAGGAGGAGGCTATTTTTGAGTAAAGCCCACAGAAGAGGTATGTTATTGGTGAACATTTCAATTGACTCCCCTTTTACACAATATTTTAAAAATAATTGAAATGGAACCAAAAAAATACAGACAAGTGTGACAGTTAAGCACCCCTATAAACCACCCCTCCCCCTTTGTAATATGACTGTCTCACCACAAATCACTTAGTATTTGGATTTAAAATTAAAACAGAAAAGAGATTATGGCAGGCAGCCTCTAAAATGACCCCTAATGATCCCTGCCTTCCAGGATTCTTACCCTTGTGCAATCCCTTGAATGAGAGCAGGACCTAGTAAATTGCTGCCAATGAATAGAATGAATAGAATATGACAGAAGTGTATGTCACTTCTGAGATTAGGTTATAAAAATGTTGCAGCTTCTGTCTTGAATGCTCTTGCTCTCTGTGGGATTGTTCACTTTGGGGAAAGCCAGCCGCCATGTTGTGAGGCACCCCTGCGCATAGGCCCATGTGAGAGGACTTAGAAGTGAGTCGACCCAAGATGGCTGCTGCGCTGACCTCTGATTGCAGCCTTGTAAGAGACCCTGAGTCACCCTAGCCAGTCAAGCTGCACCTAGATTCCTGACCCACAGAAACTGAGATAACTTTATTTTCATTCCCTACATTTTAAAGTAATTTGTAGCTAATACAGAGGTTTTTCCAAGGTAAATCTAGAAATATATGTGTAATGATTTGAATAAAATGAAAACAATATTTGAATTCTTTCCTCATTGTAATACCCTCAAACTACCGCAATCATGTATGGATTTTTCTATATAATATAGAAAATAATTTTCAATACTACCTGTGAGTCTACATTTTAAAAATAAAGAACTTTCAATTTTGAGATATAGTTTGTTCATTTGTATTTCTTTGTTTTCTCTTTCTTTTAAAACATTTTCTCTTTTGCTGTAACACTGAAAGAGACCTATTTTGCATCAGGACCTGAAGATTTTCCTTGACTCAGACACATTTCTTTCAAGGGCCCTCTTATATGTGTGATTTAATCACCTCAGGACTTTCAGTATTAGTGCAGCTGGTGTGCAGACATTCAGGTTTCCTCTAATCTGTCTCAGATTTGTCTAGAAAGGAGGAGGTCCTGGTTTGTGAACAATAGGCAGTACTTGAAGTAAAAATTCATTTTTTCTAGAGAAATTACAGATGAAAGGAACATTACTCTTTTAAGTTATTACTTTTAAAGATGCAGGATGTAGAGTTAGAAATGCCAAGATTCAAATCCCAGCTACTTCCTAGCTGGGTAATTTTAGGTAAATAAATCTCTCCAAGTCTCAGTTTCCTTATTTGTTAAATAGGAATAATATCTTTCCTGTGGGTTGTGAAAAAATAATGAGGTGATGTCTGTATTGTGCCTGGCATGTAGTAACATCTTAATGAACGGTGTTGAGGTATTTTTATTACCACCTCCACCATCAGTGCTGGTTAAGAAAAAGTGGCAATTGGAAATGCTTCAAGATATTGTACCCAAACTAAAATCCATTATTATTTTCGAGAAAAGCAGCAGGATCCACTTCTGGCTTCAGATATATTTCCATATTTATTGTGATTGTATAAATTTCTTAAGTAACTGGCTATAATCTGATTGGCTCATCTTGTACCCACCTAAACAAATTGCCTGGGAATATTACCTCTCTCACTTACCTTATTTTAATACTGCCTTCAGAAATGTAGCTACAGAATCAGGTGGGAGTCGTTTACTTTAATTCATTAAAGTTCTAGGTCAGAAGAGTGACCTGCCCCAGAAAATGATTTATTATAAAATGTTTAGGTTGAAAGATCACTACTTTTCCTTTTCTTTCCTAACTGAATAGTCTATATGATTTATTTACTGCTATGTTTGACCAAAAAGGTTTCAGTCCATTTGACTCAGTGGATTTTATGATAGGGATTCTTGTAGGGATTCTGGCTTTATATCTTGCCCTGGAAAAGCTCAAGAGATGTGGAAATAAATTCTGAAAGAGTCTGCAAGGAAGAATTTTATTCCTGCTTGCTTCTTTGTAAGCTGTCTTGAAAACTAATGACCCTTAATTTTTGTGTTCTTGAGATGTAATCCTTTGATCTTAAATTTAAAATATTCTTTCTTTCTAATCGTTTATTACTAATTTACTAAAAAATAGTTATTTAAGTCAGGTTCTTTCCATGCCATGACCTATGTTAGGCAATAGTGTTTAATGGGCTCTGAAATGTGACTGAACCTTGGGCAAATTACTTAAACTCTCTCCTCCAGTTTCTTCATCTGGCTGAAATGTAGGTAATAATAGCACCTCAAACTCCCATAAGATTGTTCTGAGGATTCAATGAGATGATCCACGTAAAATATTAGAGTTGTGCCTGACAATATAAGCGCTGAGTAAATATTCGCTGCTGCCATTATTACCATCAAACCCTTGCCAGCATCTATTGTATAAAGAGCAGTGGGAGTTCTGGGATAAAGATGCCATGTTAAAGATCATTTGACAACTAAATAAGTAAATATAGAACAATTTGCCGGCATTACTATAAATCTCAGGCATTGTGGCAGGTATCAGAAATTCAAATATGAGCAAGAGGTTCAGAGTTTAATGAGGTAAACTGATGTGCAAACACTTGTAGTATAGGACTGAATAATAGAATATGCACCAAGGCCTATGGGAATTCAGAAGAACTTTGCTGAGGAGAGTTGAAGAAAAGTGTCCCTGAGTAGCTGACATTTGAATAGCATCTATGGAGATCAGGAATTTACTAGATGGAGGAGAGGGGAAAAGATCATGGCAAAGGGAAAAGCATCCTCAGAAGCAGAGAGTGGCTGAACAGGAGGTTGTGAGGAGGGTGAGCTACTAGTAGAGGCAATGGCGGTGGCCCAAAGTGCAGACTGGTACCAGATCATTAAGGACTTTCTCTGCCCTGCTGAGATGTGAAATTCATTGAACTCATTAAAGGTGTTTCACAAGGGGCGTGCCATAATCATCCCTGGGTTCTGTTGATACAAAAGAAGAGATTAGTTGGAAGATTGTGGTCCCCATTGTCATGATGCGAATTTGAATCCAAACGTTGATGGAGGGAGCAAGCTGCATAGTTTCAGAGGAGAGATCAACAGGATATAGAGCATAATGAGTGGGGCTAGACAAGGAGAGGGCATCTGCGCCCTGGCTTGGGTGACCAGGCAGGTACTGACAACTTTCTCTTCCCTCTTTCTGTCACATATTTCAGTCTAGAGTAAGTGAGAAGTGAGAAGTTTCTGTTGTTTTATGAGCAAAGAGAAAGAAAGAGCACTTTTATTAGACGTGGTTAATAATAGCTCTTAATCATAATAAATTATTTCTTCATATTCTCACCTATGAAAGTTGGCCAACTATAAAAGCCAAAGGGTGCCTCTTTTTTATTTAAATCTGATTTTCTGTGTAGCATACCGTTTAAAAAAATATTGTGGTAACATATACAACATAAAATTTCCCATTTTAAGCACTTACAAGCATACAATTCAGTGATATTAATAAAATTCATAATGTTGTGCTTCCATCACCACCATGTATTAAAAATTTTTCAACACCCAAACTACCTATTAAACAATAATCTGCCTTCCTCCCACCCCCCTTTTTTTCTTTAGTAGTGTGATCTTGGTAGAGTTTGGGAAGTAAGCAATGAACTAAAAACTTAAAACAGTTTAAAATCTTGTGTTAGAGATTAATCAAAATATATTGATGGTATGTGTGTATGGGGAGAACTTCACAGATTACACTAGGTTTCTAAGAGATTATGTGTTATGATTTACTTTTTTTAGAAATGTAGTTCCTTTTTCCAAAATATCTGGTGGTATGAAATAAGATCTAAAATGCTTCTGAGTGTAATATATACATATTCATATAGAATAGATAAATACACATGCATGCACACAGAGCGAGAGAGAAAAAAATATATATCATATAATCTGCCTTGATCAACTTCATTCCAATATGATTAAAGAAATATTGGTAACACTTGCTTGTTTAGTAACCACATGATTCTTAGCTCCAGAGGGAAATTTGGTTATGAAAACAGCATGAATCAGATGATCTCACCATGCGTACTGCATAATATCTTTCCAGACCCAAATTGTCTCCAAATCAACTCAGACCATGTTTGAAATTCCAGATGTTCCCTCTCCCCTTTTCCTTTTTCTTTCAAGCATTTGACATGCAATACTCTTTCTTTGGTCAAAAGGGTCACCTGAAATGTTGCCAGCTATCAGATTGCTTGAAATTATGAATATGGCGAAATTGAAACCACCGCCATTTGTTACTCTTAAAGAAGCAGGGGATAAGGTGTTTGGAGACACAGATCATAGGGATATAAATTCAGTATCTGGAGATTATAGTTAAGGATATTTATAAAGTTCCGTTTTTCTATGTCTAGTGTTTCCGGATAAATGTTAGAGAGTCATTTTTAGTTTTCCAGAGGCCCTTGCTAGGTATACCCAAAGCTGGACTGTAATTTCTCCAAATATAGTCAATCCAAAGGACATGTTTTCTTGGACACTGAAGAAGAAAAATTAATCTGTCACATCCTTGTACTGATGTTGGCTAGAACATATTACTAAAATTATATGAAGTAGATAGCTTTGGGACTTGCAAACTTATGAAAACCATGTGTTTTTAGGCACCAAGTGTTGGCTCTGAGGGTGTACCACATCACATTTGCTGTTGAAATAATTACATCCAACAGAACTGAGTTTTATTCCTCAAACTTAAATCTTTTGTTTCATTTTGTGTATTTTATTGCTTACTCCTCCAAACTGAGTTCCAAATGATTCTGATTTATGAGCCATTAATTAGCTTTCTCAAGCAATTTTTTTCTGTGTAGTGTTTAAACTTGAGCAGATGACCATGCTGAAAAAACAGCTACACTAAGGTAAAGTTAATCTGATATATAGTTTACAATAATAATTTTAGAATTAAAAGGTATCTTGGACTAGATCTATTTCAGTTCTCTCATTTAGATGAGGCTCAGAGAAAAGAAATGACTTCTAAGATCACTGAACTTGGCAGTGACACCCTGGGACCAGATTGCAGTTTTCCTGACTCCTGCAGTGATCTTTTTAGATTTTCACAGTTTCTCTGTTAGTTCTTGGTATCTATAATTAATGTAATTCTTAATCATTTCCTTTAATACCTTGCATAGGTAGTTCTCACAGCTTAGGTATTACATATAAGCATACATCTCTTGGTGTTTATTTTAAACAGCCAGGTTGTCTTAGCTGAAGGGATGAACTTTCTGGTCTCCCCTTCCTCTCTATCACCCCACCCCCCTCACACTTACACACACCGTGGGTATCCTTAAATACCACTTTCCCTGTGGGCACTCGGGCAGAAACTAACTTTCAAGATTTGGATGTCTAAGAGTAATAGCCATGGCTATGGAGGACAGGGGAAGAAGGCCCCTAACCTGGGACTGTCGGAGCTGAGGATGAAGAGAAGGGAGGAGGTAGAATGAGAACATGAGAATTCTTCAGGGAGTCCTCACACAAAGTGAAGTGTGGGGGGGTGGGGCGGGGGCAGGGGTTGGCTGAGTCCTTAGAGGGGATAGGGTTCCAGATCCCAAGCTGCAACTAAGAAAAGCTCTTGTGACACTCTGCCAAAGAAGCCCTATGGATTGGCCTTGAGAAACTGTGCCTGGGGCAGTTCTGGCTCAAACTCATTTTACTACAGAGTAGAATTAGTATGTTTTCCTTCATCTGATACATGTTGAATTTGTGAAGAAGGGAAATTTGCCTCATACTAGTCAAGGTATGTCCGGTACAGTGCAATTTCATAATATAAAATGGATTTAATAGGATTGCAGAACACAATTAACTCTAGATTATAACTGAATCTGGACTAGCCAACACCATGTAAGGAAGGAAGACACTGGAGTTTGAACTACATATCTTCTTTGAGCACCATTGCCCTTTTTTTCCCCCCTTAACAGTGCTTGATTAAGGGGATAAGAATATGAAAGAAGTTCCCACCGAATAATGTGGCATAAATAAGAGATTTTCAATGCCAGGTGTCAATGAGGTTTAAATTTTATAGCTATATACTTGTAAGTATATAAATATAAAATAATTTCTCTTATTGAAACTCCCACAGAAATATAAGTTCATTGCCAGTCTAAAACTCTAAGTTCTAATCAGTTAGCTGTTACTTAACCAAGGTTGTGAAAATTCAGTGTTTTTTTGTTTGTTTGTTTGTCTTTTTGTCACTGAGTTATAGCAGGAGAGAGAGTATCATGTTGCCACCACCTCATTCGACTGTCTTTGATTTATTGTTCTCTCTCTGTGGTATTTTCAAAATTCCCTCACACCTATGCCTGGGCATGTGGGGAATATGAAAGTGTGTGTGCATGTGAGGATGGAGGAGAGGGGAAAATCCACAAACCATGCTGGAAAGAGCCTATGTGGAGATTGTTAGTTTTCTAGGCATGCCAGTGAGGGTAGAGTTCTCCAGGGAAGGCTGCAGAGCCGTTTTCTCAAATTTTGCTTTTCCCAAAGTTGTGGCTTCCTGGTGTCCCTAAGGGTCCCTCCCTTCTGAATTTTGGCAGGTACACTCACTCACCTGCCCTCTCCTTCATCAACAGCAAAACTTTTCTCTAGGGCCAGTCTCATCCTCTCTCAGGGAATGTCTTTTCCTCACCAGTCTGTTGAACCTGGTGGCTGAGGCATGGTGCTGATTGCTTCAGTGGATTTACCTTCTTCTTCCTTTGGAAGAGATTTTAAAAAAAGAAAAGAAAAAAAGAAACACTTTGTCTACAACAGGGCTGACCCTATCACCCTTCAACTGCACTAAGATGTTCTTGGCTCTTATCATGCCCTCTTCTGCCACAGGGCCTTTGCAAGTATTGCTTCCTCAGCTTTGAATGTACTTCCTTCACCTCTTTGCTGCATTAGAAGCTGTTCATCCTTTCAATCTCAGTTCAAACATCACTCGCTCCAAAAGGCTTTCCCCAAGCTCCTTGACTAGTTCAAATTCTCCTTTTATAAAAAATAAAATAAAATAAAATAAATACAGCTCTTAGAATATCCATCTACATTTAAATGTGTTGCAGGAGTGTTTTAGGATTTGTAGTTCTTAAGGCAAAAATGAGCCAGTGAATTTCTCCTTGGAAGACTGAAGAGCTCCCATTTCACACTCTGTGGTGGTTTGCTCCAGCAGAACAGTGGAGCAGGAGTCAGACACTGCTGCACTGTTTAGGTCTAACTTTGCTGTTAACTAGCAGCATAACTTGGAGCAAATCACCTCACATCTCTGGATTATGGTTTTTAGATCTCTTTCATGAGGCAGATACCTAGTCCTGCCCAGCACTCAGAATATGTGGGACACTTTAAAAGAGCAGATGTTCAGTGAAATACAATCAACTCTAATTCTAATAAACTGATAACTTTTTATCTTTAAGAAGATAAAAGTAGATAGGAGAGTGATGACTTGCCCCCTCCAAGGTTGACTTTATAAATCAGCAGTGAGCTATACCAAGGCCTTAGAGTAGAGTAAAAACTCTGTTGACTAATTGAGGTTCTTGTTACATAATTAGAAAACTTCCAGATTGCATTCAGAAACAGGCAAAAAAAAGATGCTATTATTCCAGTATGTTTACAGTGTTTAATTAAGCTCAGTATTGCTTAGACCGAACAATTCAGATTCACAGGCAGGCAAGAATTTGTTTAGGTGGCAGTAACCCCTTTAATTTAGAGGCAGAAACAGATTTCGTTATAGATAATATCTATGCTAGTAAATCCTTGTGTCAAGATTTTACAAACACAGAGACACCTAAGTTTGTATGTGTATATGCATGTTCTGGGTCATGAGTTGAAATGTATTTCCTACTGTGAATATACACAAGAGAGTTTAAAAACTTAATTTAAGCTATGTGATTATGCTTTAATAATATAATCTACACTAAGCTGATTCAGTATTACTAATTCTCTTATAATGGAAATCTAGAAAGGGCTTGAATAAATTAGACATCCTTTTAGATTTGCTGTTTATTTTAGTTTGGATAATGTAATGGAAAAACTCTTAATTACACTCCTTACAAAAGACCAGAAAACTCAAATAACCAGTCTCTCTCTCTTTGAACCCACTTTAGTTTTGTAATGTGAACTGTGTTCATTAGTGATAAGGAAACAATTTGACTCCTCAAAAAAAAAAATTTTAGTCTGGTGTTAATGTAAGGTATGCAATTTAGAGTATTTAATTCTTTTGAAAATCACTAATAGTACATAAGGTGATGGAGTTTAGTAAATGCTGGGCAGATTTTCATCACCCTTAGAAGGTATGTTTGAGATAAGAAATAATTTGGTTTCTCCTAAGCAACTTGGTGGACCATCTGGTTTTGAATATGCCCCCGAGTTCTTATAAGCGGATGTGGTGATTTTCTTCAGTAAAAAGGAAGGGCTTCACTTAACTTCAGGCTATATCAGGCTGATCTTTCAAGGAACAAGTTACAATGTGGTTTTGATTGCATAGTGACAAACAACTTGGTAAAGCTACAAAAAGGGACCTCTTAAAAAAGATGTATACTTTTCTCGTGGAACTACTGTTCCAAGCACCATTTGGGAACTAATTTGTTAGCAGTCACTGATCTGATATTTAGAATATAGAAGAATCCTGACGCTGGGTGATTTACCGAGTGTTGCTTCAATGCCGGCTGATCTTTTTTGCTCTAATGTCACTAGTGGGGTAAAATTGCTGGCATTGCCTCTTGTGTTATTCCCTGAATCTCACCCCTTCCCCTTCTACTTATGAGGTCATGTCTCAGCAAGTTTCCAAGGATTTTAATTTTTTAATTCATTTGTAATATTTTTTTGTTGTTGTTTGTTTCTAAATTTTAAAAAAGGTTTACTGTTAACAAGGGCAACAGTAGAGCCCCCAGGTTTAAGAGCACAGGCCTTGGATTCAGACAGACCTGTACTCAAATCTCTTCTCTACCATTTACTAACACTTTGATTTTAAGCAAGTATCTTGTTTATCTTGGAGCCACCATTTACATTCCTGGATGTCATCATTGACTAAACAATGTGATACCTCGTAAAGGATTTGTTTGGAAGTTGTATCAACTGAAGCAGTAAATGGAATTTATAATTTACTGATTTTTTTTTTCACATTTTAAAAAATGTAATAATATTTCCACATTGTTTTTTCTTTAACAGATGGGCTTAGGTCATGAGCAAGGATTTGGAGCCCCCTGTTTAAAATGCAAAGAAAAATGTGAAGGATTCGAACTACACTTCTGGAGGTGATGTTTTGAAAACTGCAACCACATTAGCAACTTATACTCTTTGGCAATGCTTCCTCAGACGGTGGAGATCTCTTGCAAGTTCTCAGGCGTGGTCACTAAGTTGAAAATCTATTATGTTTTTTTCCAAGTGAATAAAAAATAAAGCTATTCTGTCTTCCTATCATTAAGTTCATTTGAGCTAATTGGACCATAATAGCTATGTTGAGAATAGTGCTCAATTTGTTTACTGCCCTTCAGATTTCCTGTGGATCTAGAATACTGAATATGTCTGTTTACTGAGTGGCAAATAAATTTGTGGTAATCTGCCAGGACTATTGGTTTATTAATTAAATTTTACTATTTTCTTTAAAAATTGGAAACTTCTCATTTGTGACAATAACTGATGAATAGAGCACCTATGTCCTAATTATCTGGAAATGAAGTTGCGTTTAGGTATCTTTAAAATTTTCAGCTGTAAATTTACTACTGAAAAATTGGAACACTATAAAACATTTTTTAAAGAAAAAATATAATTCATTGCCAGTATCTTGATTTGAAACAAGTTTGTATATATATATATATATATATATGGAGGACAAGTGTTAGTGGATAAAAAAATTTGAATTGTGTATATCTTATTTGTAGGTTTTTTCAAGTAATATTGTGTATCATATAAATCTAAAGTCAGTACTTGAAACCTGTTCTTGTGAAGAACATAAATGTTCTTAATAAATGGCTCTCAAGACCACAATGGTAGCTCATAAGTCTGTGAAAAGTTAGATGGCATGTTGTTATTAGAAGAAAAAAAATAACTCAATATTAGGATGGCCCCTGCATTCTTAGAATGAGTCTCATTTGAGAACCACAGCTGTACTATAGATTTCCGTAGGAAACGGTCTAGCATTAAAAAAAAAATTCATCACCTATTGCAGCTGTGTACAGTATAAGTTAAAGGAAAATATAAACAAATAAAATTTAGGACATTAGGCTCTTTAAAAACCTTATTTTTTCTTTTTTAAAAAGCTACTTTATGTAATAAGTTTTAATAAACAAAGATAGTTGTTGTAAGTAGTGAAGACAACAGAAGCCTCAGGCCTCCCAGAAATAATACAGTACAATGTTTATTTTTAGGGAGCTAACATTTTCCAGGGAATGTTTTAATTAAAGGACTTTAATAAGCTCTTCCTTGTGCAACCTTTTCAAGGGACCTAGAAGTGAGGTAATGTTTTAGTTAGGTCAGTTTTAGAAAGCTGAAGCTGTGAAACACAGAATAATTTTCATGAATCAGAATATTTCAGCTCCTAGTCTGGATACCACTTTCAATTGTCTCTTTGCAGAGGGCTGCACTGCCCTCTATTGGCATAATTTTTATTTTTAAATCTTTCTAGTTCAGCTGTACATTTTCCAAAAACTCTTTAGTCACCTGGATAAAACCTAAGACTCTGTTAAGAACCATAAAAGATGAAGGCTTTGGACACGAGGGTTTACACAGCCTGTCCAAATAGTAGTTCTCAGTAATTCTCTCTTCTCCCTGGCATGAGTCCAGATACATTTTTCTCTTAGTTTGAATTCTTGATCATTCCTGAACTACCACAGCTGGAAGGCTTGAGGCAGGTACCTTTGACCTTAAGACCTTTTACCTTTTTCAGTACAGTTTTCGAAGTACCATATTGTAGAGTGATTATCCTGAGTGTAACAAGGATTCCAGGTCTAGTCTAGGACCACAGAACTGCTGGTTGAAGTGGGCACAGAGGCTAATAACTCAGCCTCCTCCCCATCTTCATGGTAACCCTTGACTTCTAGAACCCTTAGGGATTCAAGGGACACATTGGGAAAATCAGAGTTAAACTGTTCCCCACCTCTTTACCAATCTGGCCCTCCACATAACCACAAAAATGGTCTTTCAAAAATGAATACTCTCATCCTTCCCAATAGCTTAAGAACGTTAGTGCTTTCCCACTGGTCTTGATACTTCAGGCAAAGTCATTGGCTTATAATGTTAAACCTCAACATTTGTTCTCTGTTTGCTTTCCCAGCCTCATCTCTCGCTTCCCTTCCAAGCACTTTGTGCTCCATCTGCTTGATGAATGTGAACTTTCTCAAATTTCTGTGCCTTATTGCATGTTTCTTTTGCCTGGAAAAGCCCTAAATTCCATCACCAGGAGACAAGAAGTCCTCTCTAATCCATCTCAGCTCAAGCATTACTCTGAGAACATCCCCAAGTGAAGTTAGGAATCATTTTTCCCCTTAGCACCTGCTACTCCATTTTAGCAGTGTGTAGTAATCAGGGACATATCAGGAAAAAGCACCCTCAAAACAAGTAATTACAGGGGAGTTTAATAAAGCATGGGTAGGATTCAGGAAAAGCATCAAGAGATGGTGGACCAGTGGGCATGTGGAGTAGAGGTTAGCACCCCTAAGCCTGAAGGGGCAAAGGTAGAAAGGATTTCTTAGAACATGAGTGAGAGAGCGGTTTAGAGAGGGCAGCCTGAAAGAAGCCGAGGCCATTTTTAGAGGAGGTTCCCTGGCAGAGAGGAAGCCAGGGAATAAATATCTGGACCTCACTTCTGTTCATCATTCTGATCTCCCACTGGTGCTTCCCATTGCCAGGACAAGGGAGCCCCCTGATGCAGTCCCTAAGGTTCAGCCTCCGGGGTTATAGAACAGGACACTGAAGGGTGGAAGTGCACCTGAGAGGTGAATGGAAGAGATCCAGCCGGCACGCGATTGCCTGTTAGGTGGGTTAAAATACTTGTAAAAAGCTAAAAAATGAATTCTTAGTCTATTGAAAGTTCAGAATAGGTCTTGTAACTTTGCTAGTCAAAACTTCTTCTTTTGTGGATCAAAGAACTAAAACCTGAGGAAGTTAAAATGTTTTGTTTGAGCCCGTATATTATGAGTTTTTAACAAGAAATATAGTAGTTTATGAACACTTCTTATGTGTCACACATTGATAAGTATTTATACTAGTTTTCTGTCATAGTGTAACAAAGTATCACAAACTCAGCAGCTGAAAACAATATGTTTGTTAGCTCAACACCCATTTATTCTGCAGATCAGAAGTCTGGGTGGGCTTAGCTCGGTCTCAAAAGGCTGAAATCAAGGTTATCGACTGGGCTGGGCTCTTATCTGGAAACTGCTTTCAAGCTCATTCCCACTGTTGGCAGAATTAAGTTCTTAGAACTGACTTCCCTTTTGCCATATAAAGTAGCATAATCATGGGAGGAACATCAGGGGGCCAAAGGTCGTGGGGGCCATCTTAAAATTTTGCCTACCACAGTACTTTACATACCGGATCTACTCAATCTACGTTCCTAATCTACTCAATACCCTTTGAGATAGGTAATAAGTGGCATTTCCATTTTGTGTATGAGAAATCAATGGCCTGAGAAAGTTAAATGACTTACCAAAGTAATAAGCTGGAATTTGAATCCAAAGCTTTCCAAAACCTTCCTCATCACCTTTCTACTTGACAGAACAGAAACTAGAATTTAATCGTATTTTTAATTGCCTCAGGCTGTCTTCTCTAAAGTGTGATGTTTTTGTGACATAGATGCTTTTGAGAACAATGGGGTCCTCTAACTGTGAGCTCTCCCCTTCCTCAACGTACCAGTGATTATAAGACTACAAGAAAATAAAAGGTTGGAGATGCCTGATACCTAACGAAAAAGGAACTACTTTTCTGCTGGGCATACATTTAATTATTATTTAGGGATAACACATATTTATGAAACTCAAGACATAAACCCAAGTCTCAAGGAGTATATAGCCCATTATTTCATATTGAAGGTACATTAATATCAATGGAGCCACAGATCAGTCATCATATAAGTGATAGAATCCTTTTATCTTTGCTAAATACTTTCAATAAAACAGTTTCGTTTTACAAGAAAACTGTTATTTTAATATAACATCCATCTTTGCAAAGAATCTTTGCTGACTGAAAACTAAAAATTCCCCACCGTAAATGGATTAACACTTGTGTTGAATTCTATAACAGAGGTCCACACTTGAATCCATATATGTATATCCCTGTTGTAAAAGGGCAGATTCCAACCCTTTGAAATTATGGTTTGTAGCAGTGCCATGACCATGCCTTTAAATCACTGTGAATGCTGGCAGCATGTCAGAATTCTCCAGTTGCTCACTACTTGCCTTGGAAAAATAACAATTTTTACAAATAGTGATTAAAAAAATTATTTTATGGAGGGACGAGGGATCATTTTTTAAGAGCTTTCAGTTTGAAACTGTAAAGCTATGTGTTTTTCCAGAGGCAATACTTTTGGTAAGTTTTGGTTTATTCTTTCTTGGATTGAACCCTCGAACTCTGACACTGTAAGATTTTGTGCATCCACTTTTGTCATGCATACATGTTTTGTTGTGTTAAACTGTTTTTTTGTACCAAGAACCTTTTAGAAAATCTATCAGATTATATTCAAGTCCCATGAAATATGAATGGTGATAAAATTGTGGGAAAGCTGTATACTGTAGCACCCACCCTCCTACCCCATACACCCAGTCTTCCTTTGCATCTCTTAAGAAATCATAAAGGATACTCTTAACTACCTTGATTCTGAAATTCCCTGCCTTCTTCTTTCCCCCCTACATAGCTTTTATAAATGTCCTCTGGAGAGTTTGGGGAGAATGCTTTATGGGTCAGTGTAAAAGATTTAAGAGGTTTGGCAACTATGCTAAATATGGGCACTTATCAATATATTCTTAAACATTGCTATTAAAGTTCTTTGTTTTCTTAAGGATGGAATCTGGATTATTTTAGGCCAAAATTAAATATGTAGTAAATGTTCCACTCACTGCCAGGCGCTTTCTTAGATACCAAGATAACAGTATCTGTTCTTCCCCAATTCCTCAACAAGGTTTTCATTTTAATAATTTTTTTGGATATTTTCCAAATGACTTTATTTTCAAAGATCTTATAAGGCATTTCTAAAAATAGATTTTTCCTTTTAAATATGGGAAATTCAAATATAAAACACCATAGACTATGCCACCAAGAAAAAGATAAGAAACTTCTCTTAAAACTAGATACATGTTAAATAACAGAGATTTCCAGAATTGGTAACTCTTAGCACCTGGTCCTGATTTTATAGGATTCGTCCTTGCCTAGTGGTTTGTGGCTGTCACTTTTTATTGTAGGAATGGAGCACCACTCACTGTAAGGAGTCTGGAAGGGATGTGGTCATTCCAGGCAATGTCAACAGTAGCTGAAAAAACCATTCCACCTTTCGTGACTCACATTCCTGCCTAGTGTCTGTTACTACAATTCACCACATTGGCGCGAGGCTGCAGATGAGATTAATAATATATTTGTGATTTTTAAAATTACCATGCATCGATTACAAGTTTTCCTAACCTAGAAAACCGGTAATGACCTTCTTTAGTATTTGTTTTTCACTAATCACAGCTGCTGTTGGTATGTTGTTTTAACCTAATTTTACTTGAATAATAAAGGTTTGTTGGGTGGGTGGAAGAGAAGTAAGGAAAACAGAATTCCTCATGATCTGTCTCTTTCCAAGAATGGCCACAAGATATAAGAAAAACTCATAGGGATGTCTCTTATATCATTGGCTAATATGTTAACTCTTTATGTATAACATTTTCATAATTTAATTTTTATAATCATGCTACAGCTTGCCATAGTTTGTTTTAGAAACCAACAGGCTTTATTTCATTTACAGTATCTTTTACTGTTTGCTTTTCAAATTATAAAATTTAACCCTCCCTTCTGTGTGATATACATGTTAAACTGGTGTAGAATTGGATAATAAACCTTTCCAAAGGAATTCCAGTATTCATCACATATCCTTGTAATATTATTACTTCCTCCTTTAGTCATTGTCTTTGTTAATTATTAGGATGCATGACATAGTTCACAGACATAAAAGGATCTATTTAGATATTCTATTAAGATCTAAATTCTCTTTTTCTCTCAGGGAGGTATGACTATACTTGATCTAAAAGCAATGTGATAGTTTTGTAAATAATTAGGTTTTGCTTTTGTTAACCTGAGAATAAAAACCATACTGTAGTAGGATAATATGCTCCTTTCCACTAGATGTGAGTATGAGGTAACCAAAATGTAAGACTCTTTTATAGCTGAACTAGAATATGTGGTCTCTTCAGCAGATACTTACTAAATAAAGACTTCTGACCAATTTATGCACAAGGAAAGTAGTTTGGCTGGTGCCCCCACCCCTAGGACTGCATAAGTCAGATCTAATATTTTCAGTTTCCATGCCCTAACTTAAGAAAATTTAGTGAAAAATAAAAAAGTATATTAAAAAGAAAAGAAAAGAAAAGAAACCTTAGAACATGAAAATTGCTAATTATTTAATAATTTCTTATTTGGCAAAGGGATTCATTTATGATTTTTTGTTTTTGTTTTTTGTAAGAGGTAGAACTTATTTACACTTTTGCCAGCCATTCGGGAGAATTTCTTTTGCTCTACTTTCATGCCACAGCATGAAATATTGTCTCTCTGCCAATCTGGTGGTGGTAAAATATCTCATTGTGGTTTTAGTTTGCTATTCTCTGACTACTATTGTGATTAAGGATCTTTTCTTATGATCTTTGTTGGCCATGTGTGTGTTTTCTTTTGCCATTATTCTATTGAGTTTATCTTTATATTATTTCTTTATATATACTAAATACTTTATATATGTGATGTACTTCTATGCTAGCTTTATGTTTTTGCAAATATATTTTTTGAATTGGTGGCTTGCTTTTCATTTTTTCATAATGTCTGTTAATGAATGGAAGGTGTTGATTTTCTTTTACTGTTTTTGAATTTTCTATCTCATTTACAGACTTAACTTTTTTGAAGGTTATTAAGATATTCTCATATAGATTTGCTTTTCACATTTAAATGTTTAAGCCATAGAGAACTGATTTTTGTGTATATTGAGAGGCTGTAATGTCATGACTCAACTTCTCATATATGTGTGGGGCCATTTCTGCATTCTGTTTGGTTCTGTTAGTCTGGATATATGTCCTCCACGGAGCCTAATTACCATAGTGTTGTAATAATTGTTGATTTGTATAGGGTAAGTCCTACCATTTTTACTATTTTTCAGATTTGTTAGTTCTAATCTTGACCTTGTGATCTTCCGTAAACATCTTATTCAAAATATATTTTTAAAATTTCTCTTGAGATTCTTTTTTTGACCCATGGGTTATTTAGAAGTGTGTTAATTTCCAAATATTTTGGGATTTTTCTGGTTATTTTTCTATTAGTGATTTCTGGCTTAAATCCATTGTGGTCTGAGAACACACTTGGTATGCTTTCTATTCTTTTAAATTAGTTAAGGTGTGTTTTATGGCCCAGAATACTGCCTATCTTGGTAAATGTTCTATGAGAGCTTGAGAAGAATGTGTATTTTGCTTTGTTGTATTTGCTTTGTCAATTTGATCAAGCTTATTGATAGTGCAATTCAAGTCATCTATAGCCTGACTACTTTTTTGCCTACTTGATCTCTCGATTAGTGGTGGAGGGGTGGTGAAGTCTCCAACTATCATAGTAGACTTCTCTAATTCTCCTTGAAGTTCTGTCAATTTTAGCCTCATGTATTTTAATGCTTTGTTGTTAGATACATATACATTTAGAATTTTTATGTCTTCTTGGGGAATTGACCCGTTTATCATTATGTAACACCCTTTTTTATCCGTGATAATCTTCCTTGTTCTTAAGTCTGCTTTGTCTGAAATTAATGTAGCTACTCCAGCTTCCTGTTGATTAGTGTTAGCATGGTACCTTTCTGCCTCCCTTTACTTT
>JAQZBX010000150.1:0-138548 GCA_029593785.1 Cabassous unicinctus
AATCAGAGAGCATATACACAGTTCTAGAAAAGCTCCAGATCCCTTAAAACTGACACAGCTAGAGAATTCATGAGGTAAAAATTAATTTAATAAGTAATTCTGAGCATTAAGCACCCTGCATAAGTCAGAGTTTCATATCCAGGCTAATAAATATGTATATGATAAACTGTAATCCATTGATCTCATTTCTAGGGACGCCATTGTCTTCTTTGTCTGCCCACCCATGGTCGCTTCTGCCCATGCAGCTGTGTTATGAAAGCGTGCTTTCTCGAGCCTGTTCATGAGGTGCATTCCTGACTCAAAGGCGGTACCCATTGACTTCTGGTCTCTAGTAAAAGGATAATTGGGCTGATTTAATTACTCTTTGTGCGATTAGAATTTGGAAAGTTGACAAGTTGATTATTTAGTTATGTTCAATGGAACTCATAACCATGTGCGAACTGAGATGATGAGGCAGTTGTTGGTAAGGAAAGATAATGGAGTAGGCATGCAAGAAAGAGAGGGACTTTTCCATTTTCGAAAGTACAGAGTTCCTGCCAGATTTCCAATTCATAGGTTCAGGTAGGCGAGATGTAGCCATACTGGGATTCCTGTTCTCGAATTTCCTTCTAGCCAAGTCACCTCTTCAACTGAATCCTTGCCCAAACTCCCCTTTTCTTCCTGTGCTAAAGCAACTGAATGAATTTCTGGGCCTCAAAACTGGAAAGAGCCCCATATAGTGCAAATAAAAAGGGAAAAACCATCATAACATCTGTCTCGCACATGTAACTACATTTACCTCAGGTGAAAATGCACTTGATGCCACTTCACTACACAAACCATATGGATGACCCTATTTTAAAATCTGAGAGAAAAATGAAAAAAAAAAAATATATATATATATATATAAGGTACAGTCTTGGTTCTTTGGAAAGAAAATATATGCAAACTTGAAATAGGTAACCAAGATTGCAAAGGAGCTTTTAATTAATTTCATCAAAACCAAATGACACAGAAAATAGACTCACCACAGCTTCTGAAATGGATGCTCTTGGGTGATGAGGAAAAACCTGAGAGGTGTATGGATCCTTTTCTTTGAAGACCACAGAAAGACAAAGGCATTCTATGTCATTTATGATCCTATTGGGGCTCTTCTTGCTTATTAAATTATACTTCCTAGTAATATCTAGGCCAATGTGCATGGCCACGTTTGGATTCTGATGTCTGGCACATCATATCCATCTCTTTCAACCTGTATGAGTCACTCCCAATCTTGGGAACTGGTGTCTAACCACTGCTGCTTTAATGTTTAGCAAGATTAGCACCTAGAGTTTCCCACCCCTACACCTTACTCCATTTACCTGCTCCATCATGCGTCAGCTACTCACCAGGTAGGAAGCAGTCAGGATTGGGCAAAGTCTGCACCCAGGCTACCTGGGTTGGAATAAACCACTATCAGATACTAGATTGCAACTTAACTTCATCACCAAATTACTTAGACTCCCTATTTCTAAGTTGTCTTAGCTGTGAAATAAGCATAATAAAATAACATCTATCACATAGGGGTAGTATGAGATTTAAAGATGTAGTATTTTTAAAGCACTGTTAAATAAATATCATGGTACTCATTTTGAAATGTTGATTCTGTTTTATATTTTTCTTTAGGTAACTAGAATATTATCATATATTCTACTTATTGAGCAATACTGAAAATGATAAATATCTGCTAATGGTAGATAATACATAAAGAGGTACTGAAGGATATGCCATTTACTTGTTTCACTAAGTACTTCTTGTTAAAATGAATGTTTATGTATTTATTGATTTTCCCCCTTAGTCCTCTTAGTTGTTGCTATAAATAGGATGCGCAGTTATTTTCTTCAACTGACATTGGCTCTCCTTATTCAAAGACCGTCTATCAGGCATTAGCTCTTTCATAAAGCTTTCTCTGGCATCTTTCAGGTTTGGTGAAATAATTCATTCTGCTCCCATAATTTCTCAAATAAATTTTATCATGTCCTTTTTCACATTATACGGAAACGATCTGTTTGGGAAGTTGGATCTCTGGGGAAGATGATTTGTCTTCTAATTTGTATCCTCAACACCTTGTGTAGTGACTAACATGTAAGAGACCCTCAACTAATATTTGCTGAACAGAGCATTTTTCATGATAGCAAAAATTACAAAGTATTTAGAGGATTTGCAGGATCAAGGCCTTTATAGATAAAGGAATATTTTCTGTTGGAAAGAATACTTTCTAAAGAAATCAAGGATGAAGTCCAGCGAGGAACAGAGCCAGGCATGGAATAACTTTGAACATTTTTAAGTGTAAAATTACATCCCCCCTAAAGTAAGTAATGGTGCAAATGTTCTCTAAAATTTCTGATGGAATATTCAGTCTTCTTTTACGACTTATTCTGCAAAGAGCTTATATCTTTTCAGAAATGCTGGTTTCTGTGCTGACGGGAAAATAGATATTTGTTTTCAGTGTTAATTATGACATAAAATAACTCCTCTCATTTACATCATAAAATGTTCCATCTTGTTCTGATAATTTTTATGGTAAAAATAGTCATTAGGCTTGAAATTGTTGACAAAAAATAACACATACTATTAAAATGTTTGGATGTATATAACATTAGATAAAGTTAATAAGAACATAAGATGTGTTTTTGCAATATAACTAGATGACAAGAATATTTCAGTTATCTTGGAGAAAGTACCGATACAATAGCTTGGAATAGATGACAAAAGGCAGAAGAGATGTAATTTATAGAAGGCACAATTTAAATAATCCATTCAAAGAATCACCTCATTTCAAATGGTCACAAAGGTTTCAGTTATATATGAAAGCAGAGATGAGATTTACTATATAAATACTTTAAAAGAACCAGAATTATTCAGAGCCAAAAAATCATATACAATCACTCAAAAATACATTTGTCTAGATTATCAATTACAAATCTGACAAAGTCATATATTGACTTGATTTCTCTAAAATCTTTCATTTTCACATCAATTTTCTCCAAACTGTTGTAAGAATTTCTAAAAATCTGTGCAATTGCTAAATTTTGATAGTTAACTATATTTGAAAAAGGATATGATTGTAATTACATTTAGTTTTTTGGCTTTGACTTTGGCTTTGACTCCATTACAGGTGAAGCATTCTTGTTCAGTTAATTTTCATAAAAGCTTTAAAAAACTGGAATGTGCTAGTGTTCATAAACTGAAAATAACTAAAGGGGAGCTACAAAATTTTTAAGAATTATTTTTCACATTTTATTACTTCCTCTTTTGAGGGCCTAAATTGTCCTCTGTGATGGTTAGACTAATGTGTCAACTTGGCCAGATAACGGTGCCCAGCTGTTTGATCAAGCAAACACTGGACTAATCACAAGGCATCGCGTGTACTTTAATCATCAGCAGGTTGATTGCATCTATGGCTGGTTACATCTACAATCAACTGAGGAGATTGCCTTCAGCAATGAGTGACAGTCTCGTTCCATCAGTTGAAGACCTTAAAAGGAGAGGTGATTTCAGCATTCAGAGAGAGAATTTCCATCTCTACTTCAGACAGCCAGCATCTCCTGGGGAACTCACACAGCACCTTCATCAGAATCCCTGGCTTGCAGCCTGCCCTACGGAATCTGGACTTGTCCATCCCCACAGTTACGTGAGACAATGTTACAAAATCTCATACTATTTAGAGGTATCTCCTGTCGGTTCTATTTCCCTAGAGAACCCTGACTAATGCACCCTCCATAAACTTTAGAGCTCTGGCTACAGAGTTACATGGGAATTAGATTTATAAGATTCATAATTTGCTTAGTTTTAATTTCATTTGCCAGTTTGCTAAGTTTCTCTGAGATAATTGCATCAGATCAAGCTAAATGCATCATACACCCTAAATGGCATTTGGTTTTCTCAGGGAGTTGTAAACAAGAAGCCCAAGGAGGACTGGAGTCCATATTCCAGAGATGTATTCAGGGGCTTTTGTCAAAGGCCAGTGGAGGTTCATTCCAAAGCTATTTTGAAAACCAAACCACCAAAATGGCCTTCTCCTGGGTATTACTTCTAGGAGCACTTTAGTCTTGAGTGGAGCACAGACCTTCCGGTGAAAACGATTCCATTCAGCACTACTGCAATGCTATGTTCTTGAAATGAAGCCCGGGGCTCAGAGAGAAACAAGCTAGAATTCAAAACCTGAAAGCCCGAAAGCCGAATTTGGTTTAGTTTCCCTCATTTAACCTCATCGCCGTCTGAGCGTGTCCTGATTCAGCCCCCACTGGCTGAGAGCGAACGTTCTGTATGATGCATTGAAGTAATGGCAAATATACGATGAGCCTTTTTTCTCCTTCCTGCCATCTAGTTTCTCATCTGTCATGCAACCATTTGGGAGGCTGCAGACTAATATAACATTTATTGCAGTCATCACAGTAGGAGTGGGAAGAAGATTCTTGTCCTGCTGGCCAAAGAACTGTCTCTTAGAGAGCAACCTGTCTTTTTCTTTTCTTTTTGGTCAAATTTAAGGCTGGATGTCACACTAAGTATTTTATAACTTGCTGACTCTGTAAGTGTTCTAGGAAACCTAAATGCCTGTGAAACTTTTAAAAGACATGTTCCTGTGTAAAGGCCTAACTTTTTTGGAGTGTGGCCATGTTGTGGGATCAGTCGGGACCTGGTGAGTTAGGAGGCATGGTAGGAGGGAACTTTGTAGAAGCTCTAGCAATTATGGTTCTCTACACAGCCATCTCCAAGTTGTTCTCACATCAGCCAGTGCTTTGGTGGGAATAAACGGGCCCCTAGAGAGCAAAGGCCAGTAGCCCCAATCTCTAAAAAGTTCCGAAAAGCCTCCTAAAATGGAGTATAGACGTCCTTCCGGAACGGGCTGACTCCGGGGGGGGCCCACGGGTGGACTCAGTGGGAAATGCCTGCTGTCTGCTTTTCCTCCTGAGGCTCGGCTTGGGGCCCCACAATTGGGCCAAACCTCTGTTCAATCAATTCTTGATAAAGACATGTCCTCCCTAAAACAGTTGATGACTTTTGTGGTCTAGTCCTAGATTAAAAGACTTGATATACCTGTTTTAAAATATAAATGAAGAATCTTAAATATATTCTTAAGTATTATAAAGTTAATAAAATCAGTACTGTGAACTCCTACAAGTGAGGATGGCAATAAAATATCAGCAGGCACAGCTCCCGAAAGAGAAGACTATGAATGTATACTTATAAAAACAAATATTTAAAAAGAAGATAAAGAAAACAGAGAGGGGGGAATGAAAACAAAGCCCCACAGAAGATCGAAGGTGAAGAAAGCAAGGGGACAGAATTATGGTTAGAAACCACTAATAGGCAAAGACATGAGACAAAAAGGGAGACAAAACTGGCCAAGGATCGGGAAAAACCAAAATGAGTTGGCTACTTGTATCATAGGCCTGAAAGAGCATTTGAGAAGCAAAAAAAATTATATCAACCAAGCACTGGAATGAGGATTAAAAATAGTTTGATGCAGAGACAGACGGTGGAATGAAGGTGGATGGCCCAGAAGGAACATAACCTCAGATATTCTCTGAACTGCTGTGAGAGAGGATGGTTTATTCCTAGAAACGTCTGCTACTGTGCTACCCAGCAGAATGCCAGCAAACTGATTCATTTGAATTGAAAGCGCCTGATCTGCTGCAAACGTGGGGCTGGGTGATGTGTTAAAGCTCTGATATAGAAGTGTTGAGCTGGTCACATTTCTTTGTAATGAGGATATCTGTTTTTAGACTGTACTGTAAATAGCAAGTTACCTTTCCCCCACCTTAACTCTCTCCCAGCCTGCAGAAGGAGCAGAATTTAAATCGTCAGTAATGAGGAGAGAAGGAAGCCAGCAGTCAGTAAAGCTTACTTCCAAGAAAGCCTACTCAGCTATGCTGGGATCTCCTTCCCAGTGTGCCGCAAACGTAAAAGTAGGACTCGAGAATGGGAGCAGGGGTCAGCCTGCCCTAGGGCAGAAAGGAGGTCAGGCAAACCTGGAAGAAAGTAAATCTTGGCTCTACCAGCAGACAGACCAGCTAAGGGACTCCACCTGTTCCTTATGAGGAAAACTGACGTTCATATCACAACTCCACAACTGTAGCAGATACACTTGAGAGTCAGCCTAGACCCACCAAACAGCTGTGCTGGTTGTCAAACTATTTACTGGTCAGGAATAGTGCAGACCTGAGACCCCAAATGCTACCTGCCTTCCTGCGTGCTCTGATTCCTCCCCTCTGCCCCCACTAGGACCAGCTCCTAGCTGGCTGCTGCTCTGATGGGTCACTGTCTATGTCTATCATACCCATAAAAATCCTCCTTCCCAGGAACCTCCGCAGGTAGTTTTCCCTGGCCACCTGCCTGTCCTCCACCTGCCTCCCCCATCTGGCCTGGCAGGACTTAGCGGGAACCGCCAGCAGCCACCATAACACTCACCAAGATGCCACCAGGGCCCCTGGGAAACACCGTCATCACTGTCCACCGCCAGGCCCCTCGTGCTCCTGGAAGGGCTTCGCTGGGCAGGGAGGGGCAGTGCCATCTGACTGAGCATAAGACCACTGTTACCTGTTAGTTTTCTTATGAGACCTCTTATGTCTGTGTTAGAACTGTAACTAGCAAATTTTTTGAGTGCTGCCTCAGCATCCATCTTACTTTGGCTGAGTCACTTGCCTCAACACTGACCTTTGATTTAGTTAATAAGCAGCTTTCCAGCCCCGCTGCATAAACTCCCCTAAAGGCCAAACCCACATCTGCTGCCACCACCCGCACGCGTCACCCAGAATCCACACCTGGTCCCATGTGATAAGCTCACCATCCCCGCCACTTTCCACTTTTGCCTGTTTGCTTTAAACTAAGCAATCCTTGACTCCTTTGGGCAATCCACCCCTGGACCACAATGGAGGCACAAGCCCACGGGTCCATCTCGCTCTGCCTGCAGGCTGAGCCTCTGAGCTGATGGTGCTTCCCATCAGCCCCTTGTTCCCCTTCTCTCCGGGACCTGTGTGTAACAAACTGTCTTTTCTCATGTGTTATGGCTTCGGTTTCCCATTGCATTGCAGCTGACCTTCCTGTAGACCCAAATTTAAAATCTATCTTAGCTAATTTGGAATAGTCTGCTGTAACAGCAAATTAATACGTCATTCTCAACTTGAACTATAAAGAAGCAAAGGTGTGCCGTGATTCAGAGCGTGAGCTTTGGGGTCAGATGCCCTGTTTTCCAGTTAGCTACACTATTTGAAGTTGTCCATCCTCAGCCTGGCCACTTGGCCTCTTTAATTCTCACCTTCACTCATAATATGGTTAGAATGCCATTCCTCACCTTGACTGGGAGAAGTGAGCGTGATGATCCCACACGGGGACGAGCAGAGCCCTGGAGGGCCCACCCTGGGCTGCGTGATGCTGCTGTTTGACGGTGCTCACAGACCGTGCTTACTAGGGGCCTCAGTGGACCAGATTGGGCACTGCCCTGCCAGGGACCGAGAGCTTGGCTTGGTTGTGACATGGTGGCAAGGTCGGAGAGCCTAACCCAACAGTCGGTACTAGCAAAAACCCTTCCTGCATGCATGAGGGTTTTCTTTCTGGGGCTTCTCACAGGAGATTCGGTGGTCACGTCTCAGGGCCCTTTCATCTGTCCAGGTGGCTGCTGCTCTCCATGGCTTTACGGCTGCCTGACATCTATAGGTGGCCTGGGGAATAACCTTTTCTGCCTGTCAGTGATTAATTCTTCTACGAAAATCTTTTGGGAAAATTCTCTGTGAGCAAAGCTTGTCATTAGAGCAAGCTCTTGATCTGTCATATCTTACTGAGGTACCTGAGATTATCCCCAGCTTGGTGTGCCATATTCAGGGGAGGACACTTTGTGTCTTCAGAATAATAAACGTGTCCTGTCCTCCCACTTCTGCCCTGCCTTTGACCATACTCACAACCCACAGAGCCAGGCTGACCACAAACCTTAGTGGCATCCCACATGCCATGGTTTTGTTGATGTGGCACAGAAAGCCATGGCTCCACTGTGGAACTGTTTGCTAAAGACAATCTCAGAAATACAAATCTTGAGGGGTGCTCTCAACACTTTACTCAATGAAACCAACAAAGAACTACAGGATATTTTTGGAATAGAAGGGTAATTAGAGGGAATATATTCTAATGATTGTTTTACCCATTGCAGTATCCCATCCCCAATATCTGTGACAACTGTATGTTAGGCCTCTCCTTAAAAGTGTCTAATAGTTCACACTATGATGAATATACATATATGTGTGTGTATCCTTAATATTAGAATTTTTATTTTTAATTAAAGTCTACCTTTCTGTAGTTGTAAATCATGCAACAGTGATCATATTCTAAATCTGTCACAAATCTCCTCTCCAGTGTAGTTAACCAGGCTTTGGCAGTCTAGCAGCCTCCACGTTCTCTTTCAAGAGAAGTTTATTAAAACTCTACTAGATGCTGAGAACAGGCTCCTGAAGAGTCACAAGTACCCAAGGTGGAGTTTCTTTCCACATGTGTTTCACAATCCACTAGGAAAGGAGATAGACAGGCAGCATAAACAGGTCCATGAACAGGAGTGCACACTCAGCCCCATGCGGGAGGCAGCTGCCTGGAGAAGCAAGGCCTCAGGGAGCCATAAAGGAATCAGAAGGAGCTCGACAGGGAAGGAGGTAGTATATGGGCTGAGCAAGGTGAAGGGCATCCCATGAGCAGAGGCAGGTAAACGAGAGCAAGCCTACAGGTGAGAACATGCACTTCAGAGTTGCTGGAACACAAAGTCCAAGATAGGCATCTGGTCCCTGGGCTTCATCTTTCATAGTTAACTGTCTCCTCTGCTTAGCCACATGCTGATCCTACAGCACTTCAAACTTCATATTCAGTCCCTGCCAAACGGAGTCATCGTCATTCCCAAAGTTGCTCTTCCTTCTCTATTTCCCTACACCAGGGGTTCTTAACCTTTTCTGTTCCACAAACCACTCTGCAGTTGGGTGAAGACCATGGACCCCTTCTCAGAAGGTAGCGGCAGATAGTTACATGACAGTCAATATCGGCATGTCTTTAAATTAAATTTTAGGATTACTAGAAATTATGTTTTACAATGTTCCCATAATTTCAATACCTGATAACCTAACACGGTTCAACATCTGTTCAAACAGTCATTTTTGGCAAACATTTAGAAATCTGAGTTTTCCCATGGCGTCATAAAACCATCTCTGCCATCCTTACCAACCTTTTTGCAGGCAGTTATCCACTGCACTCAGAACATGCTACATCAAAATAAAAATCATGCTAAGTCCACACTATACTGTGTATTATGTAATAAATATATCACACCTGCCCCACCACGTCCCCACAAGAATAACGTTTTATTTCAAGCTCACAGACCCCCTGAAATCTTTCCACGGACCCCTTGGGGGTCTGTGGACCCCTGGTTAAAAACCCCTCCCTTACACCTGATTGAAGTGTGGGCGGAGAGTCAGACTGGCTGGTTCCACCACTTTTATGTGACTTATTGTAAACTGGTTATTTAAAGGTTCTGAGCTTTCAAACCTTATCTCTAAAGTGGATGTAAAGAGTACCCACCTCTTTGAATGACTAGAAGTATGAAATGACCTTCTCGCCATTGAGTAGCACAGTGCCTCACCCATCATAAGAGCTCAGTAAATGAGGCTATACTTAGGATTTAAACTAATGATAATTAAATTGTTATCTAACTATTCATTCCGGTAAAAACTGAGAGATAGACAGATACTCACCTCTCCTTCACTAGAGCCCTGTTCCTCAGAATGTCTCAGTGTTGACGCACCAACCTCCTGTGCCTAAAGTTTCTTTGTTCCTTTTCTTCTTACCATAGTGAGCCCTTCTCTAATATACATTCCTCCAACACATAATCCCATCTTTTTGACCATGTGGTCTCTTTAGACATATTTCCCTTTCAGGACACACCAAGGCAGGGGTATACAGAGACCAATCAACACTTATGTGTATGCTTATGTCTAAGACATCATATGATTCAAAAGATTAAAAACCACCAATAACAGAGGCAGACAGCCTAAGTGCTGAGGCGCTCCTTACATTAGATGTAAGATGAACATTTCTTAATGTGAAGCTTTCCCATGGTAAAAGCTTTTAGCAAGGTTTTTACTATTAAACTTAAGCAACACTATTTCCTCTTTGAATGATTCTCTGCATTATATCCCATTTCAAAGCACACTTTCTTTGGAATGATCCACCTTAGATGCAACACTGACTTGTTACAGCCTACTTCAATCTCATCCGAGGCTCCTCGCTGCCTACATGGAGTCAAAGTCCCGGGAAGAGCACACAGGTCCTTCAGGCCTCCCCCCATCCCCTTCCTGCAGTCGCAGCCTCAAGCCCTGACATTCTGAGGCTTTCACTAACTTTGCTATTAGCGAGCTGCTTGCTGGACTCAACACCCACCCTGTTCTCCCCTACCTCCAAGAGACCTCTCTGCCCTGGTGGGATGGTCTTCACCATGACCAGCTTCGCCCTGGCCTGTCCAACAAGAGCCGGTTGAAGTAGGGACAACACTTTGCATGCACAGTCAGCTATTTTAGGAGGATCTCAGTGAGGAGTGTGAGCTTAACACCAGCTCTTCACAGGACCAAACCCCTCTGCATCAAGCTAACCTACCAGTGCTCATGTCTTCTACAGAAAACCACCTTACATTTAACTCTACCCTAAAATCTAAGCTACGCTTCTCAAAGGTCACTGCCAAGAGATAAGGATTCTGCTATCTTTATGCCTAAAAATCTGGATGAAAGAATGCTGACTGTTGACTTAAAATACATAATTAAAGTTCTGCTCAACAAATAGAAAATCTAATTTAAGAAAACCATTATCATTTTTCCCCAGAAATCATTTCCTTGGTTTAACAAGTAATTCTTTTCAGTACTCACTAAAGTACGTGTATTATTGAGCTACCTTACATGATTTAACACTAAATAAACAATCACTGCATGCAGAGTAATGATCATGATGTAATTCTTTTAGAAAGCAGTTTCCCCCCAGATGACGCAGGTTAGAAAAAACAAGGAACTTCTTTGTGTCTAGGGGTTGATGACGCTTCTGGTTGGATGCCCTCCCCATACTCAGCACCCCTTTCACTTTCCCACATTCCTGTATCTGCTGGTTCAGTTAAGAGCCCAGCTGCAGTGGGAAATACAATTTCCCATTGCCATATACAATATTAGTAAAATAGTGTGGGGATGGGGAGGGGGAAATGGGAGATGCAGAAAGGATTTAAGGTTCTCTCATTTTAAGAATAGGTAAAAATAACCTGCTCCCTCATTCTCCAAGGAGAAGTAGAGATTGTTACCAAGAGAGTAGTATTAACTCCCCC
The DNA here is from genome assembly GCA_029593785.1 of Cabassous unicinctus. Taxonomy (NCBI): domain Eukaryota; kingdom Metazoa; phylum Chordata; class Mammalia; order Cingulata; family Chlamyphoridae; genus Cabassous; species Cabassous unicinctus. The sequence continues at coordinate 11,351 of JAQZBX010000150.1, forward strand.
CCCCCTTTTTTTTAAAGATATATTTTATTTACTTTATTTTTTCTTTATTTATCCTCCCTTCCCCCAGATAGTTTGCTTGTCTGTCTGCTCATTGTTTGCTGGCCTTCTCCAGGAGGCACCGGGTACCAAACTCGGGGCCTCCCACATGAGAGAGGAGTGCCCAATGGCCTGAGCCACATCCGGCAGGCTGAATCTGCTGGTTTCTGCTTGTTGCAGTGGCAGGTGGGGTCTAGTTCATTGAGGCAGGAGGTGGCTTCTGCTCGTCTTCTTTTAGAAAGCACTGGGACCCAAACACGGGACCTCCCATATGGTAGGTGGGCACCCAAGTGGTTGAGCCACATCCACTTCCCTCCCCTCCTTCTTAAAAGGGCTCAAATCCCTAAGCTGTCACTGGATGATAAACACCATTCCATCTTTCATAACTTTCTAAAATGACTCTCTCACCTAAACTTTCTCATCATTAGAAACTAGAATATTCACCCCATCTGATACAGTTCAGATGTCTTGTTTTGTAACCTGAACTGTCTTGATGTTTGTCTTTTTTCTCCAGGGTTCTTCAGCAGATGGTAGTAATGGAAAATTGGACAAACCAAACTCAGCTAATTTGACAGAAAATTCATTGTCTTAAAGAACACTTAGGGGTACCAAAAGGACTAGTGATGTTGGAATTTGTGAAAATAAAAAAGCAAAACTTTGATAGTCACTTTTGGTCAAGAGAGCCTTTTGGCTTCCTTCATATTGTACCATTCGGCAGCTGCTGTCTTCTACTCATAACAAGGTCAGGTGGAAGAAGCCAATAAGTGATACTCTCAATTATTTCAGAATAATGTCTGCTTGCTGGCTCTGCCTTGTTGCTCCGCCCAGGTCCACATGTCAAGAATAACCCAGAGGTTAAATGGTTTTAGACAAAACACTTGGAAGGCTTGTACCTTTAATGGAGTGGATTTTCTTTTCTATCATCAATCAGAGAAGCTCCCACTCAGATTTTACAACAGTTTATTTCACCCCAGTATGAGAGAGAAGACTCAGGTTCATTAATCTTTTCCTGCCTAAAAGATATAAAAGATTAGAGAAATGCAAGGGTCTCACATAGGTGCTTTATAGGTGAAGGCATCGAGAGAGAATTTGGAATTGTATACTTTGCTTTGCCATGAAAATCAGGATCCACGAAAATCCTGTAGCTCTACCTTGATATTAACACTTGATTTCATTTCAAGAGAGAGGAGGAAGAGGAGAAAAAGCCCTCTACCAGTAAGACACGTGCCAGGAGTGAGGAAAAGAGAAAAGACCAAGACAGGCACTCTCTGCACTTGCAGAGTCTACATGCAACTGAATGCAGAATTCTAGAAAAAGTAGTTAATTGATATTTGATACTATTACAGGATTTGTGTTTGAAAGAAGATGAGATTACAAAAATAACTAAAGAGTGGAAACACCTTTAAAATTATTAAAGTGGTGAGACGGAAGCTCACGTCTCTTTATTCAAAAGTTCTTGAAATAATGAGTAAAAAATATAGTTGCATCATCCTGTCAGACTAGAAATATTGCCAAAACAATCAGAAAACCAAAGTCACGACTTTAAAAATAACTCTAATGCAAATATCAACATATTAGGAGCTGAAAGTCAGTGGGCTCCCCGATTTTACCTGAGGGATATGAAAAAAAAATACATAAGAAAAATCTATTTTCAATTTAATATGAAATGTATTTTCCTCATTTTATTTGCATTTCTAAAGCCTCCTATTTAGCTGAAGCAAAAATTGCATTTAATTTCAGTGGATTGAAAGAGCTCATCAGTTTGTCCACTGGTAACATTGCTTTACACTGATAGAGTCTTACACTGTTTCTAAACACGAGCTTTGCCCATTTTGCTACCCAGAGAGCTTTCTATATTTTCACTCCTTTCCTACTACTCAAATGAGACTTCCATTTATCTGCAAACTGTCAGCATAGTAGATGAGCTTTGCCATCTGCTTGGCTGACAAGGATTTGGGTTGAGCATATTGGAAGGGCACCTCTCACTCTGATGACAGCAGGTGCCAGCTTGAAAGGAAGGAGGATCATGTACACCTGTTTGATCTCCATTGTCCCCAGTAGAATGGAATCAAAACAGCGACTGCCATTCAAACCTGCAAAGTGTTGGCTGATAAGAAGGTGTAGCAACTAAAGTCCTATTTCCTTGCAGTATCATATTACATGGCACTGTGAAAGGTGAAATTCTTAAATTTTATTTCATCTTCAGGTTTTTCATTTGTATAGATTCAATATGAGCAATAAAAATAAAAAGCCAGGCAAAAACACTCCTCCATTCAGAGTGACAGTGTTATCCTCTAACCCATCTTATACTTTATTCTACTTCTAATTTCCCAATTTGCTACCTAATTTTTAGGCAACTGCTTTAAACCTTCCATGTTGAATCATTCATCTTCATTTCCGCCAACATCTAACTCAATGCCTTGTACATTAAATGGTTGGTTATTTTTTATATATGATGAATGGATACAAAATAGTCTAAGAGTTTGCTATGTTAATAGAATAGTAAAGGAAGAATAAATATATGCACAAATCCAGATGAGAGAATACGAGGATTTGAAGAAAATCAAGAACAGGAATTCAGATCAGATGGCAGAAACAAGTGGAATATGTGTCTTTGTGTGTAGGCACTCTTCCCTCTTTGAAGATAAAGCTATATATAGAAAATTTGATTTAAGGCTGGTTTTATAAGGAATACATGAATACATTTATTTGCCCACACACATACACTATAAGATTTTATTTCTTAGAAAGAGATGCCTTGATTATATGTTGAGTGCTTTTCGCACTACATGATTGATTTCACTCATGTCACACGAGTAGGAAAAGGAGTCAACCTCGATCTATAATTTTTTTTTTAACCTCAGGTTGGAAATATAAAAGTAAAAACAATCTTTATTTCATGTCCTAAATAATGCTAAATTATTTTTAACGCTTCCAAAATCTGTCACATTTTTTCTAGTTCAGGGGCCACATTATTTTTTGATCGTCTTTTGGACTGTCATTTAAATTCCTTTGCTACAGCATCTAGTTGAAAAGCCTCCCACCCCACTAGTGCGGGTTCAGAACTACACAGGGACTGCTCCTGTGCTTCTGCTTCTCCTTACCCAGCTGACAACCTGTGGTCCATAGGCATCAACTCCTTTATAACCTCCCGCCCCACAAGCCATAGCCTGTAGTGCTTTGTGCTTCTTTTACTTTTTGAGCCTCATGGCACATTGCACATACCTCTAAGGTATTTAACAATTGCACTATAATTGTTGTTTTTGGTCTTTCTTCCCCCAATAAGACTGAGATATCCAAAGTTAAGAGTTCTGTGATGATCATGCTTCAGACCCCCTTGCCTACCTGAGTACCTGGCATATAATGAATAGAGGCATTTGGAAGATGAAAGAAATAGTAAAACCATCATTTTCCTGTAATCCCCAAACAGATTATTTTGGTTTATCAAATACTATATAAAGTTTCAAGATATTTGCTAACCCAGGATAAAGCGAATTTGATTTGGAAGATTGTAATTGACAGATGTAAGGTTGGAAATACCATCATGTTAGAGACCTCTAGGAGCCATATTGACAAGCTGATAGATTAGATTTAGTCATGAATATTAGATAAAATGAGAAGAAACTACATGGTAGATAATATTTAGCATGCTAAAAATAAAGGAGCAAATTATTCATTCTCAAATACAATGCAAACAGTAATAGTTTCTCCTAGTTAAATGCCTTTTATGGACCAGGCATTGTAGAAGGTGTTTACATTATTTTTAGTGTTTGCAACAAAGATGAAGAGATGGCCATTAGGATGGTTAATTAAGCTTTTCTAGGTAATTTTACTCATAGTAATTAGCAAAATAAGGATTTGAAACCTTAGACTCTTTCTTTCACCCTATGATTGAATGATTATCTTCCTACAACTCTGAGTCATAACTAAATCACATGAGGATAAATTGATTTGTAAGGAGAAAATAGATGTTATAAACATTTTATCTCTTTTTAGGTTATAGAACGTAATATCCCTACTTTAGAAATGAGTAATATCATCCTATTTTATTTAAACTTTAGAGAAAAGACAAGTAGGAAATAATATCTTTGTAATGCCTTATAGTTCAAACTGTCATTTAATATTGCATTCTAGCTCATTTTATTTGGATTTTTGTTTTGGTTTAGGAGCAATACATATTAAATTAAGATTCAGAAAAGAATTATACTTTTCCCTGCAAATCGTTTTGATACCTCACCATAATAGCTTGATTTTCCTGTCCAAACTAATTTTCCATCTAGAATATCTATATACATTTATCTATATAGACATATGGATATATGTGTGTGTGTGTATATATATATATAATTGTGTATGTTTTATTAATATATTATGAATCCAAATTTAACAGATAATGTTATAGAATTTAATTTCTTTTAGAAATCTGTTATGGGAAATAAGGCCCAAAGTTCCTTGAGCAGCTCGTTGTAGTATAACATGGGTGTTCAGTTTCCTAAGAGACAACCTTATGGACACTGCAATTGCAGCTAACATGGAAAAGGTAAACCAGTCTTCCTAAATGTGATGACACTGGAATCTAGACAGGGTATATCTAGAAGAAAAGAGCTTATCACTCAAATTTAGATCCAGCAATAACGTAACAAAATTATTCAACAATAAAGCATTTTGTTAGAAAGAATAGAGGATATAAGAAAGCATTAGCTATGGCCCCTCTCTTCAAGGCCATACAATCTACTCAAGGAAATAATATCTAATGCAAACAACAAAGAATAGAGTGGGAAGTTGTCAAATGAGGGCTGAGAGCTGAATTGTGAGAAGGGAGAGATTATTTGAGGTGAGATGACATGGAAAATGCTTTATGAAAGAGAAATGGTTTGGACTAGGTTTAAATGGATGCACAGTCAGTTCAGAAAGAGAAGAGAGCACATACCAGGTCTAAAAGAAGTGTAGGTGGGAAAGCCCAAGGCTTACAATAGTGTGAATAGTCCAGCTGGGCCATAACTGAGGACTGGGAAGTTGAATGATTGGAGAGGTGGCTTAAGCCCATTTTTAAGTCGGGCATCTTAATTGGCTGACCATGGAGTTAGTACTTTTTGTAACAGAGTCATTTTTTCATATCAAGTATCCAGGCAATAGGAGTAAAATAATGAGGGTTTTAGAGAAATGTTCTAAAATGACAGAGGGAGAATTTTTCTCTATATTCCGAAATTCTTAAAGTCCCTCCAGAAATTAAAACATGCAATTTTGATTAAATTTTTAAAAAGTGATGGACAAAAGATGCAAAAAGATGTGCCGTTTTCAAGTCTCTGTAGTTGATTTATTTAAAATCAGCCACCATAAAAATTCCAGCAATATGATTTTTTAAATAAACATTTTAATGTGCCCATCAAAACATTTTCCATTCATGTTATAAATGCTGTTCATAGCCCTTTTCTCTAGCATAAATGAATTATGCATTACTTTAGTATATAAGAGAATTTTCTTCCTTTGGCATGAAGATATTAAGGATCCAGTATTCTTTTATAATTACATAATTATAGTTATATAAGTTTGTGAAAGAATGAAAGTATTTTCTAATATCTAAGGGAATAAAACAAAGAAAACCATTCATTTTGCTATTAATGCAACACATTTTTCTTCATGGCCAAAAGTCATTTTTAAAGAAACAAAGAATCATGGACTATGGGCAGAAAATATTGAACATTACACATTTTTAAAAGTAGGGCATAATATCATACTTAGAAGAAATGTAACTAAAAACAAAATGTTTTCTATGTAGGAAGGATTTAGATAACAGAAGCACATTACTTTTCATCCAAAATTCAGCTACGCTTTATGAGTAAAGTAAATATACATTAATAGGATTAAACATTGTATATATATATCAATGTATAAAAATTGTGTATATATCCCCTTTATTGTGAAATGAGATTGTTTTGTTGTTATTGTTAAATGAATATTATATCTTTACACTGGGATGGTTGTGCTGGAATGTGCAATTACATCTTTCCTTGTTTTATATATATATATATATATATATATATATAAATAGTCCACCCTCATAAAATTGTTTCACTTTATCATTTACATACCATCCACACTAATTTATTAGCTAGAACAAAATATATTAGGTGAGGTAATTGACATTTCATCAAAGCCTAATATTATTGAAAAATAAAGCAGTATATATAAGGATAGGAATTAAGAAATATAGAAATTCAGTAAAATGGAGCTTAAAGAAGATGAACATATTTAAAGGATATTTTGGCAAACAATGCAATAGATAGCTGATAATCTTTATATGTAATTAGATTATGAAATAAAGCCAGCTGCCTTTGTAAGGTTTTAAATACTGTGAACACAGAGGCATATGGTCTTTTGCCTGTGTCAGCTGATTTCAACCTAAAGTAGTATATTATATCTTCCTAATAGTTATACACTTTTGAAGCAGTTTTCCATTGTTTAAAAACTTCTATTTAAAATAAAATTTTCTTACCTCATGCCAATCACTTAACCCCTTCTGAATATGCCCCTCTTATGAAAAAAGTCCCTTAATGGATTTTTAAGTCATGCATCTCATAAGTAATAGATGGCATTTGCTTTAAGCTTTTATTTTGCCTTTGTATTTTAAAAACATTTTATTTTTAAAGAAGCTTTAGATTACATAAATGTTACATGAAAAATATAGGGTATTCCCATATACCCCACCCTTTCCCCCTCCCCCACTCTCCCCCATTAACATCTTTCATTAGTGTGGTACATTTGTTACAATTGATGAACACATATTGAAGCACTGCTACTAACCATGTTCTATAGTTTACATTATACTTTACACTTTGCACTGCACAATTTTATAGGTTTTGATAAAATGTTTAATTGCCTGTATCCAACATTGCAATGTCATGCAGAACAATTCCAATGTCCCTAAAATGTCCCACATTATACCTATTCTTCCCTCTTCCCTCAGAACCTCTGGTGGACACTGCCTTTATATCAATGATCACATTCTTCCATTGCTAGATTAATAAGTCTCCTTTAGTCCATAGTTGAATTCCCCCCATATGTTTGTTCATTCCTAAATCTTGAGGATTTTGGGATGGTGATGCCCACTCAGTTTCTGATTGAGAGGGGGCTTATATCACATGGGGCAGTTGGATGGAACTGTCCTGCTTGCAGTTGTAGATACTCTCTGTTTTATGGGCTGGGCATTGTGTATCAGCATCCTTTTGTTAGTTACCCTGGGCGAGTCTAATGAACTAGAGGGTAGGTGTTGCAATTCTGCTAAGATTCGGGGCTCAGTTGGCATAAGAAGAGACCAAAGATTTAAGCCTCTGGGTCATACATTTAATGAGCATAGTGGTAATTACAGGTTCAAATAAGAGTCATGTGTAGGAAAATTATAAATGATTCTAACTGTTATATTGAAGAGCATATATTCCAAAGTAAGGCCCACTGATAGGGTGCTGAATTCCTGAGCTTGTCTGCCCTGCTTATAGAGTCTAGATGTCTCTAGAGCCCTTAGGAGCCCTGCTGTGTGAGGCACTGTTTACTGTGGCAGTCAATGAGATCCTACTGAGACATGCATAAGCATAACCTCAGGAATGACCTTCCAACTCACTTTGAAATCTCTTAGCCATAAAATCTCATTTGTATTTAATATTTCCCCCTTTTGGTCAAGGTCTTTTTCCAAATGCATTGCTAGTTGACACTTGATAATAATCCCTTGGTGCCAAGGAGGCTCATCCCTGGGAGTCATGTCCCACGCTGTGGGGGAATGTAGGACATTTATATGCTGAGTTTGGCTTAGAGAGAGGCCACATTTGAGCAACAAGGAGCCTTTGAGGAGGCACCTCTTAGGGCATATATACTAGGCTAAGGTTCAATTTCACAAAAAACTTTCATAAGTACAACAATCAATATCAAGTGCCTCCTTCATTAGGCACTGCCTGTGTCCTCAGCTGATTTTTGCTGCTCTATTAGAGAATGTAGCAGGACTTCCCAGGATGGGAATTCAATATTCTTTTGGTTATTGTGTGGGTATCCATCTATCAAGATAACACCCCATGACCACTTGAATATATTCATATGCCATAGAGGCATGCCCCAGGTGCAACACTCCCTACACACACCCCCATCACTGACACCCCACATCAGTGACCCTCCTCTGCCACAGCTGTGCCCCTGCTGTAATCCACAACCTCCCCCAAAACAAAGCCAAAAAATCAAAAGAAAAAATAAATAAAATACAAAAATTAAAAATTAAAAAATAGAATAAAACAATTTTTTCATTGTGTCTTTCATCACTGTAAGCTCTATTATCTTTTATGTACAGTGACAATTTCTTCTGTATGTTCCCCCAGTGGTTTTTTTTGTTTGTTTTGTTTTTTTTTTGCTTTATCTTCAAAGAAGTTTTGGGTTACAGAAAAGTCACACAGAAAATATAGGGGTATATTAGTCAGTGAAAGGGGTGCTGATGCAAAATATCAGAAATCTGTTGGCTTTTATAAAGGGTATTTATTTGGAGTAGAAGCTTACAGTTACCAGGGCATAAAGCACAAGTTACTTCCCTCACCAAAGTCTGTTGCCATGTGTTAGAGCAAGATGGCTGCTGATGTTCAGCCTTCATCTTTCCCTTAAGGCCTGTGGTCCCAGTTTTTTCCAATATCAGCTGTAGGCTAGGATAAGTCTCTTCTCTCTCCCAGAGCTTGTTCCTCTCTGGGCTCAGCTGCTCTGCTCTCTCCACAAGGCCAGCTGTGAACTCTCAGGTGAATGGCTCATCTCTCTTCCCAGGGCCTCTGCAATGTCTATGGAGCCATCTCTATTCCTCCGTGTTCTTCTCCTGCGTGTTTACTTCCCAGGGCTCCAGCTCAGAAAACTCCAACCTCCCTTCTCTGCAGTGTGGTTTCTCTGTGAGTCCCCACCCACCAAGGGGGCAGGGACTCAATGTCCTACTTACATGGCCCAATCAAAGCCATAGTCATTATTTAATCAAGTCAAAGTGAAACCTCTGAATCCAATATAATCTAAGAGAGTCACTAGCCCAGAGAAACAGACCAGTTTATAAACATAATCAGTATTTCTTTTTGGAATTCATCAATAATATCAAACTGCCACAAGGATATTCTCATATACCCAAGCCCCTCCTCCTCTATCACTGTCCCCTATTAATAGCATTTTTTTTTTTTTACATTTTAAAAAATTTATTGAAGTATATCACTCATATATAAACATATATAAACAGTAAGTGTATAGTAATAGTTGTGAACTTACAAAACAAACATACATAAAATCATACAGGGCTTTCATACTTCACCCTACCAACAATACCTTGCAGTGTTGTGAAACATTTTTAAGTAATGATTAAAGAGCATCCTCAAAATATTACTACCAACCAAAGTATCTTACATTTGGTGTATTTTTCCCTCAACCCACCCAATTATTATTATATTTTATATCATTTATATATGAACATAAACAATAACTTTTAATATAGTAAAAGTTGTGAACTTACAAAGCAAATATGTATAACATCATACAAGGATCCCATAGCTCAACCCACTACCAACACCTTGAATTGTTGTAAAACGTTTGTTACAAATGATGAAAGAATATCATCAAAATCTTAGTACTAATTATAGTCCTTGTCTTTCATTTGGTGTATTTTTCCCCAACCCAACCTATTACTAGTTTTTAAATATAATTTATGAAAGAAGTTGTAAACTTATAAAACAATCATGGACATGTGCAGAATTCCCATACAACACCCCTCTATCAACACACCACACCATGGTGGAACACTTGTTACAAATTATGAGATAATATCATCAGACTATTACCAGGTCCATAGCGTACATTTGGCACACTTTTTCCATTATCAACACAGTAAATCTTTGGCATAGATGCATGAATATTACATTATTACTATTAACCACAGGTCACTCCAGTTGTGTTTTCCCATGCTTTTCCACATTCCCACCACCCTGCAATAGTGATGTATGTCTGCTCTAGCTCACAAAGGACACTCTTGCCTCTATACCATAAACCACAATTCTTATCCACCTCTGGATTTACTGTGTTATTCAGTCCCTAGATTTTTCTCTAGCTTTCTTTCAATTGGCATTTACATCCCTAGACTATACCTTTCAGCCACATTCCCATTTATAAACCTGCTGGTACTCATTATAATGTTACCATCAACTCTATACATTTCCATACTTTTCAATAAAGTTAATTAAAACTTCTGCATACATTAAACATCAGTATTCCATCTCAGTCCTCCTCTTATCTCCTTTAAGAATCCACCACCTACCACCAGGTCTTGAAGATACTTTCCCTCATTTTCTTCTAGAAGCTTTATATTTCTTGCTTTTATATTTATGTTTTTTATCCATTTTGAGTTAATTTTTGTATAAGGTGTGAGATAGGGGTCCTCTTTCCTTCTTTTGGCTATGGGTATCCAGTTCTCTCAGCACCATTTGTTGAATGGACTGTTCTGCCCGAGCTGGGTGGGTTTGACAGGCTTGTCAAAAATCACCTGACCATAGATGTGAGGGTTTGTTTCTGAAACATCAATTTGGTTCCATTCATCTATGTGTCTGTCTTTTGCTAATACCATGTGTTTTTTTTCAAACCACTGTAGCTAGGTAATATGATTTAAAGTCCAGAATTGAGAGTCCTCCAACTTTACTTTTCCTTTTTAAGATGTTTCTGGCTACTCAGGACCACTTACCCTTCCAAATAAATTTGATAATCATGTTTTCCATTTATTTAAAAAAAAAAAAGCTAGTGGAAGTTTTATTGGGATTGCATTGAATCTGTATATCCATTTGTATAGAATTGACACCTTAATGATATTTAGTCTTCCAATCCATAAGCATGGAAGGTTCTTCCAATTATTTAGGCCCTTTTTGATTTCTTTTAACAATGAGTTGTAGTTTTCTGAATACAAGTGCTTTACATTGTTGGTTAAGTTTATTCCTCAATATTTGATTCTTTTAGTCGCTATTGTAAGTGGATTTTTTTTCCCCTGACTTCCTCCTCAGATTGCGCATTTACCAGTGTCTTTTAAAGTCTATTTCATCTAATATAAGAAGAGCTATTCTGGCTTTTTTTTTTTTTCCTTTGGTTACTGCATGCATGGAATATCTTTTTCCAGCCTTGCATTTTCAATATGTTGGTATCCTTGGGTCTAAGGTGAGTCTCTTATAGACAGCATATAGGTGGCTCATTTTTCTTATCCATTCTGTCTTTTGATTAGGGAGTTTAATCCATTAACATTCAATGTTATTACTTTAAAGGCAGTTCTTATTTCATACATTTTGACCTTTGGGTTTTATCTGTCATATTTTATTTTCACCACTCTTTTGAGATTTTTAGTTACTTTTACTGATATAATCTTCATTTCTAGACTCTCTTCCAAGACTCTCTCTTCTGTCTTTTCTTTTCAGACTATAGCACACCCTTTAGTATTTCCTGCAAGGCTTGTCTTTGGTTACAAACTCTCTCAGTTTCTGTTTATCTGTGAATATTCTAAACTCATCCTCATATTTGAAAGACAATCTTGGTGGATATGTTTCTTGGCTGGAAGTTTTTCTCTTGCAGTATCTTAAATATATCATACCACTGTCTTCTTGCCTCCATGTTTTCTAATGAGAAATCAGCACTTAATATTATTGGGTATCCCTTGTACAAGGCTTTTCTCTTGCTGCTCTCAGAATTCTGTCTTTGGCATTTGACATTCTGATTAGAATGTGTATCGGAGTTGGTCTATTCGGATTTATTCAGATGAGAGTACATTGTGCTTCTTGGACATGGATAACCATGTCCTTCAATATGGTTGGGAAATTTTCTACCATTGATTCTTCAAATATTCCTTCTGCCCCTTTTCTCTTCTCTTCTCCTTCTGGGACACCCATGACACGTATGTTTGCACATCTCTTGCTGTTGTTTAGTTCCCTGAGGCCTTGTTCAAGTTTTTCCAATCTTTTCTTCATCTGTTCTTTTGTATGTTCACTTTTGGAAGGCCATTTCTTCAAGTTCACCAATCCTTTCCTCTGCCTCCTCAAATCTGCTATTATATGATTCCACTGTATTTTAAATTTCATTTATTGTGCCTTTCATTCCCATAAGATCTGCTATTTTTCTATGTATGCTTTCAAATTCTTTTTGCTCATCCAATGTCTTCTTAATATCCTTAATCTCTTTAGCCATCTCATTGAATTTATTAAGCAGATTGCTTGAACATCTATGATTAGTTGTCTCAACTCCTTTATGTCATCTGGAGGCTTATCTTGTTCCTTAAATGGGCCATATCTTCCTGTTTCTTGGTGTGGATTCTAATTTTTTGTTGGTATCTTGGCATCTGGCTTACTAGAGTATTTATTCAGGGTGCAGTTTCCCTCTTTAGTTTAGGGCCTCCTTCCCTTTCTCCCTTGCTGGTTGTGTGGTAGGGGCCAAGGATGTAGTTGGTGCTATAAGCTGTGGAGGCTCAAGCTGCCTGCCTTGCCCTAGGGTCCGATGAAGCTTCTCCCAACTTTCTCCTTTGCGAAGGGTAGGGACAGAGCCACAGCCCTGTGTAATAATCCAAGTCGTGCAAGCCTAGACTCTAGCTGCCCAGAGTGACTGATGAAGCTTCACACCCCTTTCTCCTCTGCCTGGGGCGGGGATGGAGCTGCAGGAGTGGTCAGCAATCTATGCTGTGCTGGTCCAAAATGATGGCACTTGCCCTGGGAGATTTCCAACTCTTCAGTCTGTGCCAGCCGAATGTACCTGCATTTACCTGGAGAGGCTGGTGCAGGGCCCACCAGCTTCCTCCCTGCTAAGGTGGGGCTGAAGCTTAGGCTAGGGCTGCAAGCCAATCGGGGTGAAAGAAGCCAGTCCCTACCAGCACTGTGATTTTCAGTCAGCCCAGTTTCCCCTTGTGCCAGGGGCAGAGTTAAAATGGTGGCTACCAGCCTCTTTCTGACTTGGACAGGTTAAATCTTTAGCTGTTCTTGGGATTATACTTTAGCCCGCCGAAATTTACTAATCAGTAGCTGAAGTTGGTGACCAACCATCTCTTCCTCCCCCGTTTTTCCCCAGCTGTGGAATTGGAACCCGGGTCGGCTTGTGCCTCCAGTGGAGGATGGGCACCGGCTTCCGTGACGTGGAGGGCTCTACTTATGAATCTTCTCTGCAGATGGGCAGTCTCCTCCTTCCATTCTTTCACAGATGTTGCAGGATGCACTTCTGATCTCCTGAAGCCCCCAAATAGGTGCTTTAGATAGCTCTGGGTGATCACCAACTGCCCTGTAGCACAAGCTGACTCGAGATGCTCATTACTCTGCTGCCATCTTGCTGGTTGTTCTCTCCTATTAATAACATTTTAAATGTGTATGGTATCTTTGTTACAATTGATGTGCACATATTGAAGCATTGCTGCTAACCATGGCCAATGGTTTACATTATGGTTTACATTTTGCATGGTAGTCTATTATATGTTTTGACAAAATTTAAAATTGCCTGTATCCATTATTGTAAGACCATGCAGAACAATTCCAATGCCCTAAAAATGTCCTATGTTCCAGCTTTTCTATTCTTCCTTCCCCCTCCCCTCAGAGCCTATGGTAAACACTGTTTCACTTTTTGAAGAATAAGGTTCATAATTACATGTAATAATATTGAGGGCTTGACATACTGGTCTGTGTTCTTTTATTAGCCACTGCCTGTATTCTCAAAAGATCCTTGTCCCTCTAAGTGAGAACATTAGGAATAACTAAATATAATTCGGAAATTGCAGCTTGCCAAGAAAAGATCGTTGATTTTGAAAGAGAGGCTAAAACAAACATTCTAGCCTCAGATTTAATAAAGAGTGGCATTGCTGGAACCTATCTTTTTTATTTCCTTTCTCATAAGTTTTCATCAGCCTACATCTGATATAATCCCTGTCAATGAGCATTCCCCTTAATAGGCAAGTAAATAAATAAAGATTGAAAACAACATATTTCATAATAGTGTTTTTAGTTCTACCTTAGACGGTGCATAATATCTCAAATAAAGAAATCATAATATGTGACAGTTAATTTGACCTACTTTTAGTCTTGGAGGGACTGGAAACTTTTCCTGTATCCTCATATCTTAATTGGGATATGGTAATTATAGAATATGTATGCTCAGATTATACAAACATCTTTTGCATATCGATTTTATATTTGTAAAGACACAGGTTTGAAGATTGCCATTTCTTAATGAGAAATATTGAGTTTGCAATACTCATCTTTATATTCCAAAACGATGGTTGATACTATACATTTCCTTTATCTTTTCTGTTACCTTCAGTATAAAGGATATAGACACATCTTCAAAAGGAGGGTATCTGAAAACTATATAAACACTATGCCTTCTTATCTTTCAAATCCCTGTCTCCATTAACTATTCCTGAGCAGGCCTCTTCTATTCCAGTCTATTCCCTATGTCACCCCATTTTTTACTAGACTGCTGGAAGAATACTCTCCCCTGAAAAAATCCTTCAAGTATCCTCAATTTTGTTTACTAAATAAAGTACAAAATTTTTGACCTGATAGTTAGTTGAACATTTCATGATTTGTCTTCACTTTTTTTTTTTTTAATTTTTGTCCTATTATTCATTTTTACAAATCATCTATTTTAGCCAAAAATTATTGTTCGCAATTCCACAACGCTGCCACCACTAGCTGTCTCATGTGACTCTACATGCCTCTCCCATCAACATACATCTCATTCTCCATTCACTTTCTCCCTACCCCTTCCCTGATCTCCAATATAATGTGCCATTTCCCCAGCTTTGGCACACTTCATATCTACCTAATTTATTCTTTTATGACTACATGTGTCCAGTTGTATCTGTAGATTGCTTTATTGGTTTAGAAGCTTCTTGAAAATACTCCCTGTGCCTTTCTCATCCCTTTGGAAATATTTATCACTCAATATTGTTTGATAAGTGATTTTCGCCTTGCCAAGTTTTGTCTTGGTCTGTCATGCCTTCCGGGTACCAAAGCCCCAGGAAGCCATGGAGAAAATGGCTTTGAAGGTGCATTTGAATATTTTCATAGTATTTGACAATCTTAAACAACTATTACATTACAATTGGTATCTATTATTAAGGTAAGAGAAATGTACATTTACTTTCTAATTCAAAGAAAGATAATAATCCTTATATAAAACTAAATATGATCACTTAATTTTTATCCAGTAAAGCACTTTTGGTGCTAAACTCTAGGGAATGACCTATAACCTTCCTAACTCTTTTTGCAGTTGGCAAGCTATAACATCTTGAATTTTTCATTTCTTCTATGTTGTTGGATATTTGCTTTTATATCAACATGTTTGCATATGAGGGCTCTAGCATTAACTTTCACTTTCATATAGCTATGTTATCTCTCAATAAAAGTTATCTACTTTCTTATCAGCAGATTTAATATGAAGTTGAAGGTGCAAAATAAACATTGCCTCTTCTCCAGTATGTTATTGAACATAGAAGTCACCCAAACTGCTGTTTGTACAAAATCAGTAAAATGTGTGAAATCGCCAAATAGTAATTGCTCTAAGTTGTTCAAGCTTTTTCAATAAAGTCCACTTGTTTATTAAAATAAAAACAAAATCCTTGCAGCCTCTTTTTCAGAAAATGAAAGGTATATGGAAATAAAACAATCCTGTTTCTTTTAAGAACAATGGTTTTCTTTGGAGGCCTCTTTTTAACCTCTCTCACACACCAAACTTTAATACCAAATTTAGCCACACACAGTTTCTGGAGATATGGATTAAAAATAAAATGACAGGCTTGCTTTCTCATTTAAAAGTGTCAGCCAACATTTGCAAATTAATGCTAGAGAGTTTACAATTGTGCATATGAAGAAAAGGAGTTAAGTGGCATGGGTTCAACAAACAAAAATGAAAATATTTGTAGGATAAAATAGCAACAAAATTCAACAAAAAGCACAAAGACGACTATTTTTTTTTTCCCAGATCATCTTTTATGCTCAGGCTGAACCTAATCTTGTTATCCTAGACCCTGGAAATGACTATTTTGAAATGAAATCAGAAAATCTTCTCTGCTGTCTTGGTTTTCCAAGGCTGCCATGATAATACCACATACTGGGTTGGCTTAAAAAATAGGAATTTTTTGTCCTATGGTTTTGGAGACTAGAAGCCCCAAATCAAGATCTTGACAGGCCGTGCTTTCTCCTGCAGTCTGTTGCGCTCTGATGCTGGCTTGCATCTGTCCCTGTCACATGGTGATCTGTCTCTGTTCCTGCAAGCTGGGCTGCTCCTCTGTCTTCCCGAGTTCACCTGCAAGCTATCAGGCATATGGCTCATCTCTCCCTGGGCCTCAGCCTTCGAGCCTCCCCTCAAAAGGCAGGATTATGGCAGCTTTCCCTCTTCCTCTGTGTCTCCATTCATATCAGACCCAGCAAGAGGGCGGAGACTCAGCCCAAGTCACACCTCACTGACATAGCCCAATTCACAGGAATGCATTAGTTCACAAAAGAATTTCAAACTGCCACGCACCTTAATAGTAACATCTTCAAAGCTCCTATTTACAAATGGGTCCACATCCACGGGAAAGCAGACTAAGACTTGAACATGTCTTTTGTGGGGTACATGATTCAATCCCCAACACTACACCTGTTGGGCCCCAAAAAGAGCGTCGTCCAACATGCAAAATACATTCACCCCATTTCAATCTCCCAAAAGCCTTAAATCCTTTCAGTAACAACTCTAAGTCCAAAGTCATATCAAAATCATTTATGAGTGTGGTCCATCCTGAGGCAAAATTCCTCTCAGTCTGTGGAACTGTGAAACCTAGAAACCAAGTCATCCTTAACATTGGCACAAAGAAAACAAAACAAAAGACTTCCAGAAAAGACTCATGTGTGTGAACAAGTAGGAGAAGAATGATTATACAGAATATTTGATGCACACGAGTGAAATTCTTTATACCTACTGATAAAATGTTAAATCCTGTTATGTCTTTGTTTGAAGTTCTCAGAAGTATTTGTCCGTGATTCAAAAGGGAAATTTGACTTTCATTGAATCCATATATATAATGCTTCATGCTCATGACTTCCAGCATGCATTTGGAGTATAAAATTCCATGACTTAAATTTTCAGTCTGCCCACATTTAAGACCTTTCTCTAATCTATGTGACACGTTGCCATGTTCCAAAGATCCTGCTGCCAGCAGAACGGTTCACTGCCACTAGACTCTAAGTGCACCGGGGCAGGAGTTTTTCTGCTTCCTTTAGTGCTGTGTCCTCAAGGTTTGAAGCAGCTCATGGTGGTCCCACAGGAAGGCTAAGAAGCTGAACGAAGCCGTTGCCATGCGAGGTGGGAAGGGGCACTCTGCCATAAGAAAAGACCCGGTTTTAGTTCAGCATCCATTCAGGGAGGAATGATTCTTCTGGTGAAGACAGCACCTTATTTAAATTCTCTCCATCTTAACGCGTAAGAGAGAGCAACTGCTGAGCAAGAGAAAATCCCAGCAGGGAGCACACAGGCAGAGAACCCTAACAGCTGTTCCCTATTTCTGTTAAAAAAAGGAGGAAGGGAGGGAGGAAGGAAGGAAGGAAGGGAGGGAGGGAGGGAGGGAGGGAGGAAGGAAGGCAGGGAAAGAGAGAGAAGAAAGGAAAGAAGAAAGAGAAAGAGAGAGAGAGAGAGAGAGAGAGAAAGAGAGAGAGAGAAAGAGAGAGAGAGCGAGAGAGAGAGAGAGAGAAAGAGAGAGAGAGAGAGAGAGAGAGAGAGAGAGAGAGAGAGAGAGAGAGAGAGAGAGAGAGAGAGAAAGAGAAAGAGAGAAAGAGAGAGAGAAAGAGAGAGAGAGAAAGAGAGAGAGAGAGAAAGAGAGAGAGAGCGAGAGAGAGCAAGAGAGAAAGAGAGACAGAGACAGAGAGAGAGAGAGAGAAAACCAAACAACAATACTGGACTTTTGGCGGAGTTCTCTGGAGGGAAGGAAAGCCTTGAGTAGAAATCAGAAGATGTAGTACTATGACTATACTTTGTACAAGTTTATACCAATCAATGAAAATATTATGAGACTAATAAAAAAGGACTTGAAGCAAGAATAAATATTTCAGTGCAAAATATATCAGGGGTTAGCAGACCAGGAAAAGTTTTACAGTACAGACAAGACCATAAAATAATAATTTTCTTAATCACCATAAACAATAGTAACACCAGTTTGTAGTAAAGAATTATCTGAAGTATTTATCAGAATCGTTCCACCTTACTATTAATTATTTTCACTTATATTTAGGCTTAAGGTAGTACAAATTAAATTGAGCTTTTTTCAGAGCTTGGCTTCAGTTTTGGGGAATTCATTTTACCGTAATCACCATCTAGCCACTGTTTAAAGAATGTAATTGTGAACATGGGCACGAAGCCAAGCTAGAGATAAAATTTTATTTTACTGTTACGGTCAGGTTTCTCAAGCCCAGGATGAATAAGAGCAGGTAAGCAGCATCCCTTAAAATTCTGCCTAAATAGAAATAAATTCTGGCTGGGTGTTTTATGTAGTACACTTCTCTTACCTAGTGTTGAACTCATGATGCTATGTAATGAAAAAAAATTAGTATAATGATCAGCATCACCTTTCAAACGTTATGAAATCATTAGCTATCTATGGTAAATATCATTTTTAGAGGATGGTTTAAGACAGATGCTGATCTTGTCAAGCATGCAAATGTAAACCTGAATATGCACCACATCCTGATACAGCCTCCGTGAGCTACACTGTTACTGCTAAATTAGTACAGTCACAATTCCAGTGCTGACCAAGCAGATGTTTCACACACAAGTATTTGTCTTCCATTGTTTCTATGCTTACTGCCCACCCCACATCAAGGTGTGATGAATTTCCATCTAATTAGCATTAGTCCACCCGTAGAAATAGGGAAAAAAATCGCCAAGTAATGACGCCATAGAACAGCTCGGAGCCCTTTTAAGTAGATATATGTGTATGTATTTTCTGACTTGGTTGAAATAATTGCTGAAATATTTGGGGCTGATGAATGACACGCAGGCTTCCATAATTACCTAAGGATAAAAATTTAAATTTGGCTGTCTTAGGATTTTAAAGGCTTCTAAATAGATCTTTTAAATTATAGTTTCAAGGCACTTTAAATTTCATTAGTAAATCTTTCTATATGAACTGAGCTGTATTATTTTAATAGCTTTCTTAAGCCCACTGAGTTTTTCTTTTTAGCCCCTAAAACCTAAAGGAAGCTACTTATTTTCCAAAATAACCTCTTGGTTGAACATGTTTTTCAGGTCTTTCTTTTAATGAAGGAGCAATTGCCTTAATAGTTACCCAGGTATTTAATAATTACATTGCATTTTAAAAACATCCAATGACAATATGAGAATGGACAAATAGAACAATAGAGCAGAAAACAGATTCCAGGATGAGAAGACATTCCAAATCATTAGGGAAAGATGGATACTATTCATTGAATGGGGGGATTGGAAATGCAAATGGAAAAAAATAAATTTAGAACCTTGCTTCACACTATACATAAAAAACAAAAAGCAAGTGGTTTAAGGAGCTAAATATGAAAAGCAAAACCCTAACAGACTGGGAGAAGCTGCAGTTACTGTTTTTTATTTTGGCAGCACGGCTATCCAAATGTGCAGCGTGGAAAGTGGAGGGACCGGTAGGGAGCTGGAATAGATCTTGAACCGTTTAGATGATGGTTATGAACGAGGGATCCTTGGGTTAGGGTAGTGCTGTTGGAAATGGGGAGAAATGGGCAAATTTGAGAATTTAGAAGGGAAAGTTGAGAAAACTTGGTAATGGATTAGATAAAAGAAGCGAGGAAGAAGGGGGATTATACAACAATCCTAATTTTCTGGTTTGTTAGTTTTTACATGTTTTAGTCAAGTTTTATCACACTTTTGCATTTATAGTTTTAAAACTTTTGTTGTATTTCTGAATGCAAATTTCATTTTTAAAGCCTCTCTAATCACTTGTTTCAAGTATAAATGAAATAAATATTTATGTTTTGCCCCTCTGCTCTTGACATGACACTGACATTTTATTTAGTTTGTTAGTTGATTATTTGTGCTTGTCTATGTAGACAACCATAGTGTCCATAAATAATGAACATTGTCAGTTCTTCCATAATTCATATTACTTTTTTCCCCCCTATAGCATTAAAAACAAAACAGTGTGCTTTTTTTCCCCTCATCCATTAGGGGAGTATTCTCTGTCACAAAGAATGATGCTTGAGGTGGTTACTCTTTATCAAAATAAGAAAATACCTTTTTGTTGCTTTAATATCGAGAGCTGTTTATTTAGTTGGCTGGTCTTTAATCAGAGAGGGTTTTCCATGATTAAGACAGCTTTTACAGCATTGCCTCAGAGGATGACATTTTTTAGTTTTATTTGCTTTTTCCATCCAATTAACCTATTTAAAGTAATAAAATACACTGCAAATTTTAAAATCTCAAAACTCCCTTATATTCTTCAAATAAAACATACTTGAATAACATGTTTTATTAGAGTAATATACTGCTGGGCAGTAACTAATTGTATTTAGGGCATCTCCTATTATGTTTACAATTGAACATAATCTCTCAGTTTTATTTTTGACTTTTTTTTTTTTTTAAGTCTTTTGAATCAATTTTGAGGTTGAAGCCTTTTGGAGAAAAGAGGGAGGAGAGGTTGACTATAGTTTGACAGACCTTTCCATTCCTTCTATGGTTATTAATTTATAGAACTTTACTACTCCTTTGTAAGTCAATTTTATTCATAAAGGCTTTTGCATTATTTTCTTTTAATTTTCCCATTATTTTTTAACATCCCAGTTTTCACCATGAATGCTCTTTATGTTGGTCTTCTCTTTTCTCGTGATCAGACTTGCCAAAAACCATTTTGGTCTTTTCTAGGAACCAGCTTTTAGTTCAGTTTTCTGTTTACTGGTTTTTCCTTTTGTCTCTATTAAATCTTTCAACCTTTGGGATATTATATTTCTAGATTGAGTTGTAATCATCCTTGGTTTCCAATATTTATTGTGTTCTAATAAATGTATTAAATGCAATAAATTTCCCTTTATTTAGTTTTCATATCCTGTTTCAATTTATTCACTTCTAAAAAACTGCAATTTTTGTTTTGATTTACTATTTAACAAAGAAGATAGTCAAAGAATTTCAGCTTTATATGGTTTCAAATAAAGATGGAGATTCTTTAGGAGGTGGGGCAAGATAGAAAGATAAGGTGTTTGAGGTTAGGAGCTATTTTTGTTGCATTATGGAGTAAGATTTTCTGTATGATTCCTTCTTTTTATAGTTTACTTGGCTTTTCTTTGTGGCCTAACACATAGTCCATTTTTGGAACTTTTCTATGACAGCCTGTGGAATTTGTTATTCGAAACTTAAATCTTTCGTTATCTTTGTCTATATCTCAGGAAGGTGTCAAGTTCTACCAACATTATTGGATTAATCACATCTCCTTGTGTAAGAGATTATTTTATGTATTTCCATCTGTGCTAGGTATATAAAGATAGGTTTATTATTCTATTGTTTCACATTAAGATTGTTCCTTACAAAATATGAGGATTGTTCTATTATAAAATATTCTACTTTGCATTGTGTAATATTTTTTACTTGAATTTCAGATTGTTATTAATATTGAGATTATCCTTGCTTTCTATTATTTCCCTTTTTTTTGCATTTGCTTGATATATTCTTGTTCATCCCTTATATTCAAACTTTTCTTAGATTATTTAATTAATTTTAGGTGTGATTTTTTAAAATTAAGAATATAGCTGTATTCTTTTTTAAATATATTTAAATATTTATGCTTTAATAAAGTTTCAGCTTGTTTCCACTATATACAACTTATATTTGGAAATTTATTCCAATATTATTTGTGTTTCTTATTTATTGTGCTCTTCTTAGTTCCTCTCTTGACATTTCTTATTTAATTAAATTGTTCAAGAGATTCAAAATCTTTTACCTCATACTGCAATTTGGAGATTGCACTGTATAGTTTTGCAGTCCTAATTTTTTTTTAATATTATAAGTTAATAATAATTTTATCAATTTAACAAACAAACCTACTTTCCTCTCTCCCTCGCCTTCCACTTGCAGAACAAAGGATGCCAAGTGCTCACATTTTAAAAACAGAAGCTTCTGGTAGAACTTGCTAAATGGGATCCACACAGGCTGAACAAGAGACCCTCACTAGCAGCTCTCTGGCAGGTCCCCAATTCCAGGAAATTGTCTTTCTTATTCTCTGACTGAGGACCATCTCCTCCAACAATGGAGTGTTCCATTCCATGTACAGTTATAGCCAAGATCCAATGATTAAGATTAATACCTAGCAACAAACAAACAAATGGGATGAGGAGTCTGAGAATAAATACCCAGTCTCTTTAAATACTAGCAGGAAATTCTGAGGCATAATTTAAACTAATTCTCAGAGCGCCCAGAGCAGTCATGCATTCAGTAATGTCCTTTTTAAAAAAAATCAGTTAGTCCTTCCCTATCTCATTTTACCTGCTCCCTGACTTCTGCCTCCTGAGTTTGGATACCGGCCACACACGGGGCACTGCAATGCCAGACAGTAACTATGTTAGCTCAGTCTTTCTTCATGCCTCCCGCCATTCCCGTTTCCTTTCAGCCCACCCCAGTGCTGGAGCCAGATGGAGCAGAGGGAGCAGAGCTTCAGGGTGGACTAGAGGAAAATAGTGAAGAGGCCAGCCTCCCTCTACCCAACCCCACGGCATGTATCAGAGTCTGAATCAGACTCCAGCTTTGGGGTTTGATGAGTAGCTTTACATTGAATGAGACTAAACCTTTCAATACCTGAAAAATAATTCATTATTGCCTGAGAATGACCAGAAAAGCTAAGAAACAACTAGAGACTTCATACAGAGAGGAATATTATGAAATACAGGGTTTAAAGGGGACAGTGATGAGTGGCAATTGGTTAAGGGCAAGACCTTTCTTTTCTGGAGGTCCACTTAGTCATAGAGCCAGACTAGTTTCAGGTAACTTTTTCTGGAGTCTGTATCAGTCAGGGTTCTCAGGGAAACAGAAATAACAAGAAATATCTGTCATAAAGAATGATGCTGATACAATTTTATAAAATTGTCTCATGCGACTATGGGTAAGCACAAGTTCAAATTCCTTAGAACAGGCTGCAAGCCAGAAACTCCAATGAAGGTCTTCAATGAATGCCCCAGGAGATGCTCGCTGTCTGAAGTAGAGATGGGAATTCTCTCTTCTGACTGCTGAAATCTCTTCTTCTTTTAAGGTCTTCAACTGATTGGATGAGACATCTCTCACTGCTGAAGGCCATCTCTTCAGTTGGTTGTAGATGTAATCAGCCGTAGATGCAATCAACTCACTGATGATTTAAGTTCAGGAAATGTCCTCACAGCACAATTAAGCCAGTGCTTGTTTGACCAAACAACTGGGCACAGTTACCTGGCCAAGTTGACACACGAGGCTAAGCATAAGAGACTAAGATTAATAATCTGCTTGAGCACCAATAATAGATCAAATTCCAGCCCCACCCCTCATCTTGGCATTTGCCATCTATATTCATCTATCTTTATAGTTATACATCTATATGCCTATACATCCAGATCTATCATCTATCTAATATTTTAAGGTACACAAAATAGAAAGTACCCAAAATTCTCTCATAAGAGGTGCTTATAACCATACATAAAAATTACTGATCATAAAAATTGTATTTATGTACCCAACATCCCAAATAAGAATGAATAGATTACAATAGTGTTAAAGGATTCTATGCAGCCTAATCTCTTATGTTATCTCATTCTCTTTCTCTGAACTCTGCTATCCCCCCCTCTTATGATTTGGGAATGTAATCATTCCAAGTCATTTCTTAATACTATCACTGTATAGGAATGCATTGCAAAACAATTATATTTAGAATTTTGCAATTCTATAAACTTGATAGAAACATTCTGCGTGTAGAATGAAATGTTGTTTGAGCAAATCATCCATGCTAATACATGTGCTTTTATTGGCTTGCCTTTGACTGTCTGGTATTCCAGTGAGTGAATGTCATGGTTTTACAATATTAACAATTTGTTTAAGTTCTCTTAATCCCCTTGTTCCCTTCAAGTATGGACTGTCTTAGTAATTCACTTCTATAAAGACAATATGGGGCAGTAAGGATGTGTTCCTTCCAAGTGTAGGTAATAAAAGGCATTGTGGCTTCTTTCTGTCTTCTTACCTCATTTGCCCTGAGGGAGACAGAAGGCATGTCATGATGCTCTGAAGCAGACAAGGCACTAAGGTCTACCACCAGCAGTGAGAGAGGCCTCCTGCCAACAGCTATTTGATTGACATATCTTGGAAGCAGATCCTATATCTCAGTCTAACCTTCAGATGACTACACCCTGGCCACCGTCTTGAGTGCATTCTCCTGAGAGACCCTTAGCTAGAACCAGCCAGCTAAGCCAATTCTGAATTCCTGACTCAACTAATAAATTAGTTTATTAATAACTAATAAATATTTGTTGCATTAACCTGCAAAATTTGTCCTGTATTTTTTATGTAGCAATAGATAACTAATACAGATTTTGGTACTGGGGTGGGCTGCTGTCATAACCAATATCAGTGGCTTTGAAACCAGGCAATATGTGGAGCTGGAAAGACTTCAAAGAGAGCAGTATTGAAGGCTTGAATAATCTGGAAGAAATTTCTCATAAAGCATAATCTTGGGGAGACTGCAGACATAGGCTTTAAGGAAAGTAGGGAAAAATAAGAAAATGGAATAAAGGGAATCCTTGTTATGTAGTAGCTGAAGGTTTAGCAATGCTGTCACTTGTGGTAATGTGGAAAGTAGAAAAGTGTACCTATGCATTCACCATCCAGCTAAGATTTGCTGGCAAAATGAGGGTCCCTGCTAGGTTATTCTTGCTGCTTATAGTAACGTGAAAGGAGACGAACAAGGAAAGAACTGGGCTCCGTGAAGACTCCTATGGTGGTTTTAAATACTCTCATTCTCTCCATGTTGCAAATGATGCTAATATTTTTTTTAAAAAAGGCTTGCTAGCAATGATCAGTTCCAGAGAACTGGAGGAAAACTGGGTTTAAAGAAAAGGCCAGGGGCCTGGTTGTAAAATTCTTTTGTTAAGACCTCAGAGAGATCCCTGGTGGTGACTCAGAGTACATTCAATTAGACAAGAGTCTCTCAAAGGATTTTCAAGGTGTGCCTCACAGATCTCAAACAATCAGACTTCTAAGAAGCTTGCAGTTCCCAGAACCCCAAATTAGAGTTGTGGGATTAGAAAGTCGTGGATCCACAGTAAACGCACAAGGCTTTCAAAATGTGGTATGTTGGCACACAAAGCACCAGTATGGTCTCAAAAGCAGAGTTACTACATACATGAAAAGAAGCTTCTGGATCTCCACAATCCTGACAGGAAGCAGATTGAGAAAACTACAGCGTTATAATAAACATAGGCTGCTTTTCATGGGAAAGGATGTCTCCAAGAGTAGAATAAAACCTCAGAGGGCGGACCAACAGCCAAGGAGAGTTACTGTCCAGCCAGAGTAGGACTGAGTCCTAACCAAGGACTGCCCGACACATCCTGGCTGGATTCTGTAACTGCTTTGTGCTAGTGACTCCCACGTGCATCCTAGCCTGTCTCCCACCTCTTCTGAACAGGGATGTCAATCGCATTATCGTAGGCTTATCTTTCCCTGGATGGCGGTTTGTGTGCGTCCGCGTGGTGGGGGTGGATGGCTCATCTCAGTTCACAGGGCTTCACATCATGAGGAATGCACTGGAGAGGCGGTACTCAGAGGACTATCCTGGACAGCGCGTCCTCACCTGCCTTATCCACACCTGACAGACAAGGCAAGGTTCTGCTCTGAGCTGAGGCTGCAATGGGATCAAACTTTTTTGGAACCTCGGGAGTATGTTTTACATATGAGAGGATTTTAAATAACTCCTGGGCAAAGGGTGGATTGTGGTGGTTTTACAATATGTCCACAAGCTTTGTGATACTTCTCTCTTCAAGAGGTAGAACAAGCTCTCGCCCTGTGTGAGCTATGCTTAGTGACACTTCATTTTTTTAATTTTCTGATTAAAAAAATTTTTTTTTTTTACAAACACATCTCAACCCACCTCCCATCACCACCACCAAGTGACTCATGTCTAATGACTGGAATGTAGCAGTGATGGGGCTAAAGAGATTATTTTAGGCCAGTGGCTGTCAATTATAGTTACATTAAAATCACCTGGGCAGTTTTAACCACTGCCTATGCCTCAACTACACCTCCAGAGATGCTGATTTAATTGGTCTGAGTCATTGCTTTGCTTAAAGTGTCCCCAGGTGATTATAATGCTGTCGCCAAGTTTAGGAACTATCAATCTAAGCCACCCTTATTATTACAAACAAGCGACATTCCAGCAATAAATCTTCCTGCTTGTCATTCAAAAGATACAACATTTGAGCAAAATTTAATATCTAGCAAATTAGAATATCAAAGTTACAGTCAGCTAGTAATCATTACTTTTTCTCTATCATAATCTGTTCTAGTTTTAATCTAAGAGAAAAAAAAAACGTATAAAAATTAATGCAGGCACTTTAGAACATATTTCCTCACTGCCTTTTATCTCTAGTCACTGGGGATAGAGGGATCAAGAAAACCACATCCTGGGCATCACTGAGCTTACATTCCCAGAGTGGGAGCCTGTGTTCCAGCATATTAATAAGTAAATATAAATTTAAATATTATTAATAATGTAAGTACAAGGAATAAGTGTAAGACCAGGTAAGAGGATAGTTTTCTGCAGAATGCTGTTTTAGGTGGGGTGGTCAGGAACGTCTGTACTGATGGGCTGATAGTTGATATTTGAATAGAAACACGAAATCATTCATAATTATTATAAATCACTTAATTTTTACATCTAGCAACCATTTCTTTTAAAAGTGAATAAATGGGGGAGTGGATGTAGCTCAAGTGGTTGAGCACCTGCTTCCCATGTATGAGGTCCTAGGTTTGATCCCTGGTATCTCCTAAAAAACAAAGCAAACAGAGAAATGAAAAAAAACAATTCTCATTGGGGAACAGATGTAGCTCAGTGGTTGAGCACCTGCTTCGCATGTATGGGTTCCTGGGTTCAAGTGCAGGTAACTGCCTAAAAAAAAAAAGTGAATAAATGGATTTGAGGATTCAAGTCTGACAGTGCCACATCAATAAGCTTAGTAATCAGGGGTATCAGCAGTTTAAAGGTCCACACATGTGCCTCCTTAGAGGCAACATAGACAGACATCCTCTCTAGACACCATGGATCTACCTTCTTTAGAAATAAACTAGGAAAGTCTCTCTCACTTATTTATACACAATTGATGTTAACCCCCTCCAGGCCCACTTGTGCTGAACAAACTAGAAGAGGAAAATAAGGTATCGTGAATTGAATATGAATATGAGAATATGCTTTGGCACCCTAAACCTGTAGGACTGAAATTATGTCATAGGCACTGCCATAGGGAGGAAAAACAAAAATAAACAAATCCAGAAAACATATCTCCTATTAAATAAAAAAAGATCATTGTTTTCTGATTCTTGATCATTTGCATCTCAGCCAAGAGAGTCAGAATTCAGTGCCTGTTATGGCAGAAGGCAAACAATAGGGGATATAAAGTGCACATTTAGCTCAGAAAGATGGAATATCAAAAGATCAAGCACCTTGTTGCTAGCTAATAAAGGAAATATAATGCATTATCTTTTTGAGAAAGAATCCCATTGAACTGTGCTACTCAGTGAATTTTAGGCCCTTGAGTTTATGCTTGAACATTTATATCAGGTGTAGTACAGATTAACGTGCTATAACAAAGAGACCACCCAAAACAGTGTTGCAAAATGGAAATTTTTGTTTTCTTTTACATAATAGTCTAATGTACGTCTGATCAGGGCATGTAGAATGACTATTGCCTCTGTAGGTGGCTTCTATCTTGTAGCTCACTATGATACCCCAGTCCTTTCTGTCTCTTAGGGGAAAGAGAAAGGGGGCAAGGGAGGTCATGCCCTATCTTTTTAAGGGCAAGAACTGTGTCATGTGTCTTCTGCTCACATTCCCGTTGGCCAGAACTTAATCACAGGCTACACCTCATGCCTAGAGTGGTTGGAAAAATATAGTCTTTAGATGGTCAGCCATGTACCTAGGTACATGTTCTTTAAATTGTCAATTTTTGTTATTACCACAGAGATAAACCAATAGAATTAAAGAATAGTTTGGATTCAGGCCTATTTTGGATAAAAAGTTTACCCATAAATCTATTGTAAGAATTCTAATCTTTTCATTGGTACATGCCTGCCATGTTTAATACTGAATAATTTGTATATATATTACATCACGAACATCTAATTTTATTATTATTTTGATTGCTGGAGAATTAAGATACATAAGGAAGCAATTAAAATAGCACTTTCTCCAACATTTTAAAATAAGTTCCCTAGTCATAAGAGACTAGTTAAAGTAAATGAGACCTCTTTAGGGAGTAGGTAAACATGTTTGAGTTGTGCTAGTATACTTGAATTTGCTTAGCTTGGTGGTGGTGGTGAATTCCTTTTGTATGTTGCTAGATTTGGTTTGTTTCTATTTCGGTGATGATTTTTGCATATATATTCATAAGAGATATGGGTCTATATTTTTCATTGGTTGTGATATCTTTGTCTGGTTTTGGTAACAAGATGGTACTAAGCCTCAAAACAAGTTGTGAAGTGTTCCCTCTTCTGTTTATTTTTGGTTTGATATTTACTCTTTATGTGTTTGGTAGAATGTACCAGTTAAGTCATCTGGTCCTGGGCTTAACTCTTTTGGGAAGTTTATTGATTACAGATTACAAGGATAAAGCTTAAAGAATTGTCATTAATGAAGACACCTATAAAACACATTAGTTAAACTCTAGAAGTCTTCCTTTGTAACCCTTCTGGTCACCACTCGTCCAACAGCAAACATTTGACTTCTAATGTGAAAGACATTGGCTTTTTTTGAAATCTATATTAATGATATTATGTAGTATATAATATACAAAAAATATAAGTATATAAATTGTATAGTATATCTCATAATGGGGAGATAATGTTGCATGTAGGTATACTTCATTTATTCTCTATTGTAGAGTATTCCACTGTATAAATATATAATTTATTATCCATTTTTCTGCTGATGGACATTTGGCTCCCACATCATTTGTTAGATATGTTTGCTCTTCTTTTGAGTATATATCTAGGAGTCTATTTGCAGAGTCATAATGTATGAGCATTTACCTAGAAGTCAATTTACAGAACCAAAAATTATGGTATACTAAACTTTAGTAAATCATGAATGAAGTTTAGCATTTTTTTCACATGCTATTAGAAATTTGCATAACTCCTTCATGAAATGTGTTTGTATTTAAATCACTGTTTTATTAACTTGTCTGACTTTTTCATATTGACTTCTGGCAATTCTATAGGAGTCTTTTTTAAGATAAATGTATTACAAATACCATTTCCTGGTCTGTGGTTTGTCCTTTGACTCAATGCCTTTCGATTAAACAGGAGTTGTTCATTTAATGTACTTTGATCTGTCATTTTTTCTCTCATGGTTAGATCTTTTGGCATTTTATGAAATATTTTTCTAACCTCATTTCCCAGATTTTTGTAATCATGGGCATCACAATATACTGCAATATTTAGTATTCCAAATATTGTTCTCTCTCAAGCCTGCTCCATGCTTCCAATCCCTTAAAGCATGGTACAACTAGGGGAAGCTGCAAACTAATAAATTCACTTTCTTCAATCATCCTTCCTCTTACTTTTAGGCTAATTTTGGGGGAGATTGTTGATTAAAATTAATATTGTAAAATGGTGGGAAGAATGAAGACAGGGGGATTTGAGAGGAGTTTGACAATATTGGCTACTTCACAAATAAGCACCTAAGTGTTGCTGAAGATTGTTTATTTATTTATTTTTAATAGCCAAAGACCCTACGACTCTAGATCAAACTTCAGAAAGGCACAAAATATTTAAATATTTGTTGTAGACAGTCTTGGTCATATCAAACCTATCCTAAATATACTGTCATATGAATTCTGAATAAAGTAAAAATAAAGCCAAATTTTGTTCTATATGCCTTCTTGTTAGCAGCAATTTCTTACAGATATTAGAGTTATACTGTATGTTGGTAATCATTTTCAGTTTATTTTAACCATCTTGGGGGTACCAATTTTTTTCTTTTGCATGTTTAATAATTAATGTCTTTATAGGTATTTTAATGGGAAATGTCCCCCATTTTCCTTACTTCCAAATATTTCTGATTCTAAAGATCTCAGTCTGAAAGTTTGCAAACCTTGAGACACTCTGGATGTAGGTGAGTGATTGCGTGTGTATTTGTGCTTGTGCTTGTTAGAATGGATTTTCAGGAAATGAATGGATAGAAGATGAAGTGAGCCTGAACGAAAATCAGTCTCATAATTTTAGGAGGTACCAAGTAGAAATATAAGCATCATTTCAATCAAGTTAATTTAGTAATAATTTTTCCGGAGTGGTTAGTGACTCAGAAAGGAGTATAACTGATGGATGCAGTAAAGATATAGCATTTAATGTAGCTCTTGATTGGATAACCTGCATTAATATCAGCAAGGAAATGCATGGGTTAGGGCCAATACATTAAAAAATCTAAAAGGTTATTTAATCCATTTCAATATATTTTCACACTGTCATTCAGTTAAAACACTAAGCCAGGGGGTTAAAATAGATTTTCCTTCCATTTTTTTCTAAGGGTAGAGGAGGTTACATAAATAAAAATTAAGATGAATTGTTTGATTTATATTCTTTCTCAGAGGACTGAATTAAGTAAGACCAACCTTGTGGCCAACTCATTATAAGATTATTTTTTGGGTTCTAATGTTTGTAGTGTTATAAAACAAAGTAAAAATCAGCTTGTTATTTTGCCAAAATTTTATTTTTATTTGCCAATACTTGGTACCCAATTCAGATCATGATCTCCATGTAGCTGATAAACATGTCTTGAAAGAATATGAGAGGGTAAAAAAAATCTGTTCTATGTCTAAGGACTTTTCTATATTTCTTTAATATATTTTCTCTAAATATAATCTTTTACCTTAAAAAAAAAAAAAAAAAGAAAAGCCCTGATGCATTTTATAAGGGATCTGAAACAAGTTTTAGCTCAAATATGAATTTTGAAATTTGGAAAATATTTGGATAAAATATTTAGTTGAAATGAGAAACCACATTAAAAATCTAAGGAAAATGCAACAGGGTCAATATCATTTGCTTGAAATATGTCATGGATAAGAGGATACCTCATCTAAGTTTATTTTTATAGTAAAGTGCGGCTAGTTGAGCTTCTGAGCCAATGCAATGATAACCTCAGACCTCCTCTAGGAGACCAAAACAGGCTTCTTGAAAACCATCTCAGTCACCACTCTACAAGGACTGCTGATACGCCCCAAAATTGTAAATATCCAATGAACTAGTTGAGTTTGCTGCCTTCTTGGTCCCATACATTGAGACCACTGAGACACAGTTAAACACATTCAGAGTAAACTCCTCCAGAAACTTCCTCTATGAGCCTGTTGGCCATGCTCTTTGAGAAATTTTGAGGCCAGTGAAACCATGTGTTTCATCACTGCTATCTAAAATGGTAGCCATTAGAGGGCTAGGCTTTCTCATATTCTTACCACTACTGTGGTGTTTGTTTCCTTTCCCTCAAAATTCGATTGTCTTCCTTCCAAACTTGACCCCTTGGCTTTTTAGAACATCTCTTCCATTCTAAACAACTGCTGTCACCCTCTGTTTCTTCTATGACCATCACCTCAGTATGTTTACTCCATTTTCTGAAGATGTTATTTACCCTCGGAACACTTTCAAGAGGAAATGATCCTTTTCTCATAGTCTTTGAATTTTGATGTGGAAAATTAAGTATATCATAAAGAGCTTGAGTAACACATGGGAGTTTTGTCTAAATACAATAAAAAGATGCTCACAACTGGTAAGAGGGATTAAGCTACCCCAGGAACAACAGCTTAGCCCCATCGGAAAGGATCGTTTATTTTTATTTAACCCATTTTTTATTATTGAAATCTAAAAAAAAAACATAATAAATTTTATTTGCCTTAAATTTATTACTTTTGTCTTAATATATATTTATTTGCCTTAAAATGAAACCCATAGTTTCTTTGCTATACTCCAATATAATAAAGTTATCTCTTTTAAGAAAATAGGTTATAAAATATTACCCCAGGGAATGATTTAGGAACAGTGGGGACAGATGAAAACAGGCCTCAACTATTCACCTGATGGCACCTGTTCGAGATGTGTCTGGGGGAACTGAAGAGTCAGGTTTCTGTGCTGATGTGTACCGGGGATGGGAACATAGATAAGTAACTTAGAGAAGTTGTTCATTTCACTGCTTATGAGTTAAAGGGCAAATCCTGTGGGTGGAAATTATTAAGCCAATAAAGTTCATGAATATTCACCCAAAAATCCTAAGCAGAACATAAGAAAGTAAACTGAACCATTTAACAGTGACAATTTATCATGACTAAGTGGGGCTTATCAAGGAATGCATTAAAATTAATGTAATTGTCATATTGCAGATTAAAGGAAAACATATCATTTCAACACATGCAGAGGAATGAATGTTTCTACAAAGGATATAGTTAGGGTAAGGAGAGTCAATTTTATGGTGATGACTTATGTTTAACTATAAGATGAAAAATCATATTGGAATCCTACATCTTTCATTTTAACCTGAGGCAAGTGAGAAGGTCCACCCAGGAGTTAAGAGAAATCTGCAGGTTATAATAGGAAAATCATAACTTGTGGTTGCTTCATCCCTTTTCACTGCCCCATTCCCATTTTATCCTTTAACCAGGGGTTCTGGTTTATCAATATTTGATGTCAAATTTTGCCTCATCTCAAGAAGTACCAAAACTCATTCATTTACAATGCATGGAAATGAAAGTAGGTGAGGCAGGTAGACTATGGTGATTTTATGACTCTGACCTGTTGAGACCTTGTAAAATATACCTTTATTGCAGCATCAACTTGACTGCTCAAAACTGGGAGACACAGTTTAGATCTTACTTGCAGGAGATCAAGTAAGACTTCTTGAAATTTCGATTTCAGAAAGGTGGTACTTTCATTAGCATCCTTGTATCCCCAAATTTAATCGCTTTTATTATCACTATCAAAAAGTAGCTGACCTGTGGTTTTAGGGCAGAAATTAATATGAATAATGACAACTTTCACTGAATATTGCCAGTTGTTTGAGTTTCTAAAACTAAAATATTTCATTTTTTAACCCTAATATTTCTCTGATTGGTGAAACTTCTAACAATCTGAATTTATAAAGCTGGATTTGCCTGTGATTGAAGGTTGAAATGTTTCCAAGGCTAATATATTTGCCTGACTTCCCATACATTCAAAGCCCTACCCAAGCATAGGAACTCCTTGGCCCACAATTAAAAAAAAAAAAAAAAAAAAAAAAACAACCAGAATATTTAGCCCTAAATAAAATTTTTTATTATTTTGTATTTAAACTCCTCTGATTTGACTCCTTTAATCATAGCCAGGCCTTTTTTTTTATTAGAAAAGTTGTGGGTTTACCGAACAATCATACATGAAATACAGGATTCCCATATACCACCCTATTATGAGCACCTTGCATTGGTGTGGAACAGTAGTTACAACTGATAACAGTACACTTTTAGAACTGTACTGTTAACTGTA
The DNA here is from genome assembly GCA_029593785.1 of Cabassous unicinctus. Classification (NCBI taxonomy): domain Eukaryota; kingdom Metazoa; phylum Chordata; class Mammalia; order Cingulata; family Chlamyphoridae; genus Cabassous; species Cabassous unicinctus. The sequence continues at coordinate 45,131 of JAQZBX010000150.1, forward strand.
GGCAATAGCTTAACTTAGGGTTTATTGTTTGTGTGGTATGGTTCCATGTATTTTTTTTTTTAATTTTTATTCTGTTACCATATCTTTTTAATGACACATGGGTTTAATGACTAGCTTATCTCTAGAGAACTAGAGTACTTTTGTTCCCTTTACTACATAGTTTATATGTCCATTTGAGAAACAATTAGATCAGTAATTAAATAACATTTAAAATATTGAAAGGAGCACCACTGATGGCCAGAACATGATTTCAATTTTAAACAAGGATTTTTGTATCTACTTGAGAAAAGTAGCATTCTTCCACTTATTTTTACTATCTGTGAGGAAAATTAAATTCCTTTGAGAAATCACTATGCACTGTTTATTTATGCAATATTCTTTACCAAGAATTATCATTGCTGGCAAAGACATTCAAATATATTGTGGATTATTAATCTCTGAAATTGCCTTGAATTGGGTGCAAAGTGCCAGATGAGGTTCATATAACATGTCACTATTAATTAGGTGGAAAATTCCTGCTGAGCAGCTTATTGTAGGAAAAATAAATGGTTTTCATTAACTAGCAATTAACCTAGTTACATTATGAAGGTCAAAAATTAGTCTATGGTGTGCAACACCTCACCTGCAAGTTTTAAAAGATGAATGTATCAATCTAAATGCTCTCTGGATAATATAATAGTGACAGAGGCAGAATCACAAGGTGAATAAACAAAACCCCACATGGAGAGTTACATTATATGCAGTCAGAAGGAAAACTTCTATTGAACTTATGTGTGCCAGGTATAATCATTTACATTAACTTTCTTTACAACTATAAAATATGATATCATTGCCAAGTTAAATCCAAGAGCAAGGAGGCTCAAAGATGTTAAAAAAACAAACAAAAAAGTCTTTTCCTAAGTCAAACGTGGTATAAGACATAGCTGAGAAATGATCCCACAGCTGTCTTCTGGCTGTCAAATCTTCCACAGGCCTAATGGCAGGAAAATATTTTTTAAAACAGGATGTAAAAGCAAAGACTGGTATATGAGGACTTAAATAGTATATTAATCAATAAATATGAGTGAAATTAATGCATATATTAATGTGTAAGCAAACAAGCATACTTTTTCACATGTGATTTGACTGCTTATTTAGCTGCTAATTCTATATATATAAGCTTTTAAACAGTGCAAATTATAGTTGTGGGGAAAACAGTGAAATAGGATAGAGAGAAAGTGAGTTAATTGTATTATAATTAACATCAGAAAAGTGAACATTTGGGTACAATTGTTAAGATTTAAGTAAACAATGGAGACCATAAATAACCTTTGGGTTTATTAGTTGAGATTATGGGACATGTGCATATCTACTGGTTTGGATTTTTAAGGTAACTAGAAATACTATTTTTAATTAAAAAAAAAAAAAAGTTGCTATATTTGGTGAAAGAAATAGGGATGGGGAAGACAGGGATTACTTTTTTTTATGGGGTTAAGAGGAGTGCCTGACTCTTTTGAGCAACAAGGAGATTACGTAAATAATTTTGGCACTATGTATGAGCTAAGTGTTCCTGAGTCAGTGGGGGAAGGAGATGGCACACATCCATGACTTTACATTTCTGTCTGCCTGTGTCTACAGAAGCAGGCGAAGTGGCAGCTACAGAACCAGCAAATCAGAACATATGATCAGCCAGTTTTTGGAACTGTCATCCTTTGAGGCCCTGGTAACAAAGCCCTTCAGCATCAACAAGGCCGAGTGCGTAGGACTTTCATGTTGCCCACACTAGCACACAGCAAGGACAGCCAGGCCAGACAAAGGGAGAGGCAAATGAGCTACTCCTAAAAGAGATAAATGACATTCCAGGGCAATATATTGAACCTCAAAATTAATGCAAAAAGATCTATAGTACACAAAATATCAACATTTGTAAAAAGAGGAAGACTAGGCTGAAGTTAATGAAAAAATATTTTAGTTTTTTACTTGATCAAAGGGTCAAACTTGGCAATTTGTCAATTGTCTATAAGCAAAGAATTGAATTTTGAAGATATTAATGATTTGTTTTCATTAACATCAGAAAACAAAGTTATAATAAATTCTGCTTTGGAGTAAATAATTTAAAAATTAATCCTTTAACTTTAAAATTTCTAATATTCCATTTTTTCCCAATGTTTCATTAATTTTCAACAATTTCAATGTTCTGGAAAAATATTAACCATGAAAAAATGCTTAAAGTCTGGTATAACAATGTGAAGAGCTTACAGATCACTTCCCAGTGAAACTGGCAAAAAATTAATTTTTGAAAAACACTTAAAGTCTCCAGAAATGGCCCTAAGGACATAGAGTGAATTAAATAACATTTCTCAAGAAAACCTACTAGAACTCAGTAAGAAATTCACGACACCATGGTATTTAAACCAATAGCCATGCCTTCCCTTCCTCCTCTTAGCTCAGTGAGATGAACACTTCACTCTGGTACAGCCAAGAACTCAGGGTTATCTCTTCCTCCCCTCAGCTCCCAGGGAGAGGGCTATTTTCTTGGGAGCCTCAAGACATCAGCATTTCTCACCATGCCCCCAGCTGCTTGTTGCTGAGGCTAAATTTCAGGTGAGTACAGCCAACAGGTGTGGGCCTCCCTTCTTCAGCTCGACCCCACTCATGGGATATAGGCTTGACTGTGGGCATGGCACTACTGAGATTATTCTTGCTCTGAACACTTTTTACCCAACTTTTGGAATAGGGATTCCCCACTGAGAGGCAAGCCAAAGAGACATGGGACTGGTTGCTCCCCCATCCTACAAACATTCAGCTCCTAAAGTGGTGAAGTTATTCCGAAAGGAGTATGCCATTTGTCTTACCACCAATATCAGCGCTATTGCTCAGACATTTTGCCAAGGAGAGAAACAGGGAAAAACCAAGAGTTCCAAAACTGATCTGTATTTTGAGGCCTAAAATTGTATAGGCTTCCTTGACATCTCTGAGCCTCACAGAGTTCCAAAGGCCTAACTATGGGATCCCCTGCTCTCACTAAATGTGTCCCTCACCCAGTAGGAAAGATCTGTCCCCTGGCAAGTTTTCATATCAACCAGAGCAGCTGAAACCCACCTGGCTCCCAATCTAACGAGTTTCACCTCCCAGGCAGGCCACCGAGTTGTTCAAATAAGCCAATGACATGCACCTGTGGAGTCAGGGATCACACCACCCTCTTTTGCTACTTCCAGCTTCACAGTCCTTGCTTGTTCATTCTATTCCTGAGTGCAACCCCTATATGGCCCTTTGCCACCAATATATGGTGACTTCTGGGGCTTTATGTTTGAGCAATAAACTTCTCTTTGATTTCATCTGTCCAGTGTCAAGTTCTGGTGTCTGGACATCTTGTCCTATGTAGGGTTGTGGATGCCTCCCTCTCCAAGGGGCAAAAAGGAGGTAATCAAAACGCCATCCCAAAGCAACTGACTTCATTTGCACTAGTGGAAAAGTTAAAGCCTAAGGGCATTCTCAAAAAGAGTTGTGGTGAAAGGTAATTGGAAGTAGATTGATAAATTCATTGGAAATACAGGCTAAACTGTAGGTCACCTAGTTTGCTAGGGGAAAAAATGGGGATCTGGTAAACCTTCCTGGCATCATAAATCTCAAACACTGACCTCAAGATCTATCCCTTCAAAGGAGACTGGATTAGATCAGATTAGATCAGATTAGTTTGCAAAGCAATTTCTGAACCAGGACATTGTTGGAAACAATAGAGCAAACAGTGGAAAAAGTCAGTGAGGTTTTACCACTGAGTGTGAGACTCAATGAGAGCCCTGCCAGAAGCTATCACCGCAGGGCAACTGCTGCATAGCCAAGGCTGTGCATTCTGAGGAGCAAGAATGAAGAAAAATGAGGAGAGGCACAGAGAAATGTGAAAGACTAATGCATGTAATGGGAGTAACAAGGAGAAGAGAGAAAGCAGCAGAAATATATTTGAAGAAAATAGTACTTAAAACTTCCCAAATTTATTGAAAAACTATAACCTACACACCCACAAAGCTCCGTGAACTTCAAGTAGGATAAACAGAGACAGATCATAGTAAAGTTGTGGGAAGACAAAGAGAAAATCTTGAAAATAGCAGGAGAAAAGTGACTCATCACTTATAAGAAACCAGCCAACAGCTGACTTCCCATCAGAAAAATTGGAGGTCAGAGGGCAGTGATATAAATTCAAAGTGCTCAAAGAATGAAACCGTCAATGAAGAACCCTATATCCAGCATATGTTCATATCTTTGAAAAAAAAAAAAAAAAAAGAAGGCAAAATACAGACATTCCTAGATAAATGAAAACCAAGAGAATTTGTTGTTAGCAGACATGCCTTACAGGGGACAATAGAGGAAGTTCTTTGGGCTGAAAGCAAGTGACCCTAGACATTAAAATTGAATCCACAATAAAAAACAGAGAGCATCAGTAAAGGTCATAATGTAATTATAAAAGACAGTATAAATGAATGTTTCTTTGCCATTCTTCTCAACTGATTTTAAAAGTAATTGTACAAAACAAATATTATGCAGTGTACTGTTATGCCTATAATAGAGAAATACGTTTGCCAATAATAGCACAAAGGAGGTGATTGGAGCAAAGTTGTATTGGGCTAAAGAAATGAATCCATATGGTAACTAGAATCCATAGGAAGAAATAAAGTGAACCAGAAATGGTAAAGAAATATATTATATAAAATGTCTATAAAAATGTAAACGTATCTTTTCTTCTCTTAGCTTCTTTAAAAGATCAAATTATATAAAGTAATAATTAAAACAACATATGTTGGTATTTTAATATTTACAGATGTAATATATATAACAATACTACTACAAAAAGGGAAACGAGTTATATAGGAATAACATTTCTATGTATCATTGGAACTAGTTAGTGTAAATCCAAAACTGTTTGATATAAGATATATATGGTAAGTGTAAGAGCAACCACTAAGTAAATAACTCAAAAAATATAGTGAAAGTAATTTAAAAATAATTAAAATGATACATTATAAAGTATTCACTTACTGCAAAAGAATCCAGTAAAGGAGAAATAGGGGAATAAAAAGGACACGAGACAGAAAACAATAAGTAAAATGGTGAATGTAAATCCAATGATATCAGCAACATACATGTGAATATATTAAACAATCCCATCTAAATTCAGAGATTATAAGACTGAATTAAGAAAAAACACAGGCTATAACTATATGCTATCTATAAGACACACTTTAGATACAAAGATACAAATAGAGTGAAAAAATGATGTAAAAAGATATGCAAAAAGCAACTATAAGAATGCTGGGATGGCTATACTAATATCAGACAGACTTAAAGAAATATTACTAGAGATAAAGAGGGATGTTTAATGAAGATAAAAGAGTCAATCTATCAGAAAGATATAATAATTATAAAAAATATATGCACTGAACAACAGAGTACCAAAATACATTAGGCAAGAATGGACAGAAACAAAAAGAGAAATAGAAAATTCCACAGTAATCTTCTAATATTTCAGTACCCCACTTTCAAAGATGGGTAGAACCAGGCAGAAGATCAACAAGGAAAAAGAAGGCTAGAAAAGTATAAATGAACTAGAACTAACAGACATATATAGAACACTCCATCCAACAACAGAATACGTATTTTTCTCAAGTGCACATGCCACATTTTCAAGGATAGACAAGAAAAAATGCAATTAATATAAAAGGATAAAAACAAACTGTTTCTCCAGCCATATTGGTATTAAAATTAGAAATCAATATCAGGGAAAAACTGGGAAACTCATATGCAGAAATAAAATACACAAATTAATCAACTCAAAGGGAAAATCAGAATGAATAGGAATATGAAGAAAACATACCAAAACTAATGGGATGCAGCTAAAGCAGTGCCAAGAGAAAAAATTATAGCTGTAAAGGCCTATATTTAAAGGGAAGAAAGATTTCAAATCAATAACTTAACATTCCATCTTAGGACACTGGAAAAGGAAGATTAAAGTAAGCCCAAGAAATCAGAGGAAGAAAATAATAAAAATATTAGAGTGGAAAGCAATGAAATGCAGAATTGAAAACCAATAGAGAAAAATCAATGAAACCAAAGTTGGTTGTTTTAAAAAAATTTTAAAAATTGACAACCAATAAGCTAGATTGACAAGGGAAAACGAAAGAAGACTCAAATTAGTAGAATAAAAAATGAAAGAGGTGGCATTACTAACTTTACAAAAATTGAAAGTGTTGTAAAGGAATACTATGAACAACTGCATGCTAACAAATCAGATAACTTAGATGAAATTGACAAATTCATATAAAGACCTAAACTGACTCAAGAAAAAAATGTAGTCTCAACAGACCTGTTAGAAGAGATTGAATCAGTAAAAATAAAGCAAAATAATTAAAAGTATACATTCATCAAGAAAAGTCCAGTCCTTTAAAATTCACTGCTGAATTCTACCAAACATTTAAAGAAGAATTACACCAATTTTTCACAAAATCTTCCACAAAATAGAAGAGCACTTCCTAACTCATTCTATGAGGGCCATATTACCCTAATGCCAGAATCAGTAAAAGACATCATGAGTAAAGAAAACTATAGATCAAAATCTCTTAGGAATAGGGATGCAAAAATCCTCAATAAAACACTAGCAAACCAAAATACAGCAACACATAAAAGGGATTATACCTCACAACCAAGTGGAATTTATCCCGGAAATGCAAGGATTGCTTATCATCTGAAAATCAGTTAATGTAATATGTCATATAAATAGGTAAAACAAACAAAAAAAACACAAAAAAAGCACAAATCATTATCACAATAGATGCAGAAGCAGCACTGGATAAAATCCATCATTTCATGGTAAACTAGAATAGACAGAAACTTCCACACCCTGATATGGGACATCTATTATAAAAATCCCCAGCAAGCATCATCCTTAGTAGTGAAAGACTAAAGCTTTCTCCCCAAGGAAGCAGGCTAGATAGGGAACCAATAGACAGATCTGGAACCTGCAGAAAAACTGCCGCCATTGAACACAAGCCCTCCAGTACCCCTAAGATAGCTGCTGTAAGACCCTCATGAGATTCTCCCATTTGGAATGAGATTTCCTCCAGAAGCCAGGATAACCCTCGGATGTTCTCCAGGGACCGTATCATTGGGCCCTCCTGGAGGATTGATGGGTAGGGTAATCAATCAAAACAGCAAACAGCTGGAATCCTCCCACGCCATTAGCAAAGGGGCAGAATAATTAATGGTTTAAAAGGCAGCGGGAAAACGAACTGGCCCTGTCCCAGTGCCCGGTCCCTGTGCCTCTTCCTGCCCTGTTCTGGCCTTCTTTGCCCTGCTCTCGCCCTTTTTCCCTGACATGATGGCCACGCAAGTAAAACCTGGGCATTTAGAATCTATAACGGGGAAACTGTAGTCTGTAGATTGGCCCTCTTTATCACTCTTCAGCCCCTCTTCTCTACCTGGGACCCATGATCTGTTATTTTCTCCCATTTCTCTTCCCACCCTACCTTAATAAATTGCTGGCCTACTTAACCTGGTTTGCTCTTGAAATTCATTTCTTGTAGCTTAGCCAAGAACCTAGAAAAAATCCAGCTACACTAAGATCAAGAACAAGACAAGGATGTCTGCTCTTACCACTTGGGTTCAATATTGTACTTATGGCTCTAACCAGGACAATTAGGCAGTAAGAAGAGATAAAAAGCATTCCAATTGGGAAGAAAGCAGAAAAATGATCTATATTCATACCAGACCCAAGCTTATAATTAGAAAACATAAGGACTCCTCTCAAAAGCTATTACCCAGGAATTCTACTAGAGAAAATACATTCTTGAGAAAATGTTGTTTACAAGTCTTAGGAGAACTATACAAAGATTTCCAATTCAGCATTATTTTCAGTAGCAAAAATCTGGAAACAAGCCAAGGATTCATCCACTGAAGAATGGATAAATTTTGTATGGCCAAACTATGACTTAAAATAAAATATACAAAAGGTGTGTGTGTGTGTGTATACACACACATAATATATATATTATATATATTAAAATCAGCAAATTTTCAATACATAATTTTAAGTGAATAAAAAGCATGTTGCAAAATGATAAGATTGCTATACTGTTTATGTAAAGATTAGTGACAATACTATATCTTGTTTATGGAAGAACATAAAACTACAAATGGAGAGAAACACATTCACTCAATCCCTCAAAAGATGAAAAGGAATATGACAGGGAAGACCTCATTTCAGTAGTATATCTATAAAGCTTTTTGTTTTTAAATAGAGAATATTTAGCAACATACATTTTAGTGATTAAACTGAATAATCATTATATGGCCATTTGCTTTATTAATCTCTATTTGGTTTTATTTTTACAGACTCACTACTTAAACAAAAAGAATTATATTAGGAAAAAAGCAGCAGAGGTCACAGATGGCCCTTTGTGGAAGGACAGTCTCACCTGCTAATTGGAGACATCTGATTCTAACTGGAGCTTTCCCAAAGGAGACCAGCAACAGGCAGTTCTAGTTTATTGTTCATCAACTCTGTAGTCCCTCCTCTCTGCTAAACATTAATTTTATCAAAACCCCTGAAGCTTTCTAAAAAGGAGGGCTGGGGGGTGTTGCCTATGAATGCTACAGAGTAAATATGATTCTTTGAAAATCTTAAATGAAATCAAATCAATATACATTGTGATAAACGGAGTGTGCTACACTAAAGGATAATGACAAATTAGTGTCCATGAGAGTCCTTAGTTCAACAATACATTCAGGTGCATGTAAATATGTAATCCAATGTATACCCTTATTCAAAACTCAAATAACCACAAGACTTTTAAAAACGTAGTAATGCCATTCTCATGAACAGAACCATTCACAGAATTTAAAAGTGACGTTCCCAATCTTGAGAAAGAGAAACCAGAGGAGGCTTGGTTTTGCTAGGCTGCTCTCACAACCACCACCAACTCCTAAGCAAAGGGAACCTTGGCTTACCGTTTTTGAGGCTGGAAGGCCTGCCTCCTCCCAGTGCCACTAGCATTCTGCTGGCTGCGGGCGATCCTTGGGTCCCTGGCTTCTCTGCCACATGGTGCTGGCCTGTCCTTTCTCTCTGGAGCTCCTGCTGGTCCGGCTCCTGGCTCCTCCTGCGGCTTTCTCTTTTATAAACCCCCTGTAAGAGCAGTAAGGCCTGATGAATGCCTTTTTTCCCCCTCTGCTGCAGAAAGCTTATTTGTTTACACTTAGTTCATGATTTGTTAGAGGGTTACAAGGTAGTTGGTTAAAAGGCCACCTCCATGCTGAAGGGAGTGGCTCAGGCAGAAGCCTGGGTGCAGGCCCCCCCGCCCCAAAGGCCTCTGGGCTCCGAAGGCTCCTAGCTGTGCTTGAGGGTGAGCCCTTCCAGGAGATATTCACCCGGTCAACCTGAGGAGCTTGGTCAGGTGATCACCCATCTTCTTGATGAGCTTCACCTTCTCATCTAGGAAATGGCTCTACAGCAGGGATTCTTAATTAGGAGCCTGTGAGCTTGAATTGAAAAAAAAACAAAAAAACAAAATTACTCTTTGTGGGGACGTGTGGGTACAGGTGTGATGTATTTATTAAATAATACACAGTATAGGATGGACTTAGTATGGGGTCTGTGGTTTTCACCTGACTGACAAAGGGGACTGTGGAATAAAAAAGGTTAAGTACTCCTGCTCTATAGGAAGTCACCGATCAAGGTCTGTGTCGGCAGAACCCAGGGCTTGCAGATCCAAAAAGGCCTGTTCAGGCTCTTCTCCAGGACCAGGGCGGCTTCCACGGCGTCCAGTGTTTCACTCAACTCATCTTGTGACGGCTTCCGCATGTCCTGGAAGAGGGTGTCGCTGCTGCACTGGTTTCCCACGGCACGCTCAAGCTTCTCCTTCTCCAGATCCAGGAAGAAGTGGTCCACACCCCTCACGGCCTCATGTTCTGGTGGGAATAACATCTTCTAAAGGTCCTGTTTACACCGGCTTCACACCCACAGGGCTGGGATTAAAATTAAGAAAATGTTTTTCCCGGGATACAGAGCTCAATCTACAATAGGTCCAAGGAAAATTTTTCTAATGAAGCAGAGTTATCTAGAGCCCTTTTGCAATACCTATAAAAAGAACGCAATTCTATAAACTGGGAACAAACAAACCTAGAATGAACTCTCTCTGCTTACTTATAGAGAGGTGACTGAAATCCTATTTGCCCTTTAAAGATGGGATTGCCTAAGAGCCCCCTGCTGCTTTAATTGGGAAGGCAGTTAGAAAGCACACACGCTGCATGTCATAATTCGTTTCTCATGCCACATTTAATAATGTAATCTCATAGAAGACCACACGATGAGGCATGATTCTGCTGCCCATAATCACAAATTCCCGTTTTCAGAAGAGCCTATTCAGAGCACGCAAAGTGAAATTATTCACATTTACCCAAGGCCTTACCCAAAACTGGCACTATGTATACTTTATGTCACTAGAATAGCGAATAGGCTAAGCTCAAGTTATCATCAAAAAAAGCAGTCATTGGAAAAGCAACAAGGAATTTTTTTTGTTGAACAGAAAATTTACTTAGAAATGCTATTAATGTGGCCATTCTAATAGACAGTAACATAATAATCATGATATACTTGCATTTTCTTCATGAACAAAACTATTCACCAGACTAGGAAAACAGAATGAATAATGGACCAATAATATATGGACAATAAACCAATAATTGAATATTTTAGCAAGCTGCTACTTTGCATATTTCTCTAGAATATTTTTGCAGTCACAGAATATTTACTTGAAAATGTTCAGGAAATTACTCATAAGTTTATACACACACATAGCTATTATAAAGTAATTATTTACAATACACTCTACCCCGATTTTCAGGCTAGAATATTAAATAAAGAATCTCAAAGATTCTCTATCCATGTCTTTGATTTACAGATGAGGAAACTGAGATCCGAAGAGGTCAAAGTCACAGCTATTGTAAGTGGATCCCAAAGTGGAAGCCAGGTCCCAGATCAGTGTTCATTCCAGAAATCGGGACACTGTTTCTTCTTACATAACATAAAAGAGAAACAAATCAATGGAATAAACCAAGTCAAAAGAACAATTAAAAAGCAAATAATTGGTACTGTTATCTATTATTTTTGTGGGTAATTCTTACAGCAAAGGCCTGAGAGTTCTCATGCCAGATGATCATATTAGAGGAGTATTGAAAAGATTCTGGCAGTCAGAAACAATCACAAAAGAGAGTTTTGTAAAGACTGTTCTTTAGTAATGTTTAATAAAAATTTATAAAAACTTTTATTAAAAAATAGTTTTCTGCCACAAATGGTGCTAGTCATTGATTATGCGAAGGTGAAAACAGTGCTTTGAAGGCTCTCACATGCTTTTGTGATATGTAACAATACATTACGGGCAATGAGGAAAGTGCTATAATTGAAGTTCCTTGAAATTACTGTGGAAGCATTGTATTCAATGTGGCTATCAAGGAAAACATGACAGAGAAAATAACAGGCAGGGCCAACCCTTCGTTCAACACATTAGATCGAGGACATACTACACTGCAGTCCAGCTCTCAACACCGGCCACACAGCGGGAAGAGGGAGCCGAGGGCCCCCCCTCGCCTGTGACGCTTTGCCTGCCATATTGCCATATTAAAGATTGCAAGTTATTTTGTGACATAAGAACAGGGACTTAGGCTTCTGAGTCCGGCAGTTACGTGACCAGGTTTCTGATTTCAAAAAATGATTCCGAAAGCTCCGATGAGGATGAAATGAAGGGCAGTGATAGTCTAAGCAAAAGATCAATTAGGAACTTCAGACTGAGAATTTCTTTTGTAAAATAATTCCATAGTATGTGTAAGTATGAACGTGCCGGGGGTGCAGGAAACACAGCCTGCTTCTGTCCCTGCCGCTACCCATTCCCCGCCCCCAGTAAAACCTAAACTTTTGTCTTGAAGGGGAAACTGGTTGTCATTCTCTAAGAAGATGTGGGAAAGGAGTTAAAAAAGTTTTCTAAATGGCAAAAAGACACTAAATGTTGGGGGAGAGACAAACAAGACCACTGTCTCTGTTAGCTCTGGAACAAAAAAATATGTCAATCCCAGGATTCTTTGGAGAGGTCACTGTCTTGCCTTCCCAAACATTAAATGTTTCATGCAGCCTTAGTGGAGGAGTTTGTCTAGAGAACTACTGTGTTTTCAACACATTCATCTCCAGCGTGAAATGCAAACTCCTCATCCGTGTTGCCAGGTGCCAGCGTCTTCCTCTCCACTGTTCTAAAACAGGATTACTTAAACTCAGCATTGGAATGCCTACAACTGAGAGGTGACTTGCCCAGGACTTTCCTTTTCCCTCTGCCTCTGTTTATCTTCCCTTTATTTAAAGACCAGTTTATATTATACATTTTCATTTAACGTCTCCTAATATCCTTAGTCCTTTCTCTAAACTTCTGTCACTTAGGGTCCAAATGTTACCATGTTTTTTTTTCCAATTCTCATTTTGTATTCTCAGTATATAGTGTGGTAATTCAAACATAATATGCATTCAGCAATATTTGTGGAAAACAAAGAGTACGAGGTATGAAAAAACAAACGTGATGTTGGGTCTAATTGTAAGGCACAGGCTTACTCTAATTCTGAATCTGTTTATGTGAAGATTTTCTTTCGGATAACATGAGAATGTATGTCTTACAAATAGTATCTCAATACTCAATGTATGACTGATGCATACAGTAGTCTGTGATTTTGGAATTAGAGATGACCTAGGGACTAAATTTATGGAGTATGCCACAGATGGCATTGCAAAGTAATGCAAATTAAATGGGGAGTGTTTTGATATTTTAAATATGATAAACAAAAGAAATCGGACCTCTTCATTTCATAAAAGAATTGTGTAGAACACAGATACAGTTGATGATGATGAAGTTTAGATAAAATACTAAGGAAGGGAGGGCTTTCTTTTCTGCTGTTTGGGGCGTCCAGGCAGCCTCCAGTCAGTTGTTTGATTACCGCAGAGGAGCAGGGGGTTTCTTTCAGCAGTTTCCTAATTTAGGAGATTTAAGCTTCCCAGCTATGGGGGGTGGGGGTTGCACTTGCTTCTGTGTCCCTTATTAGATTCTGTCACCCCTTTTATTAAAACCACCTTTTACCTAGATATCAGTTCTTTATATTAAATTTCCCTTGTTCAAAGTGCTGTGTGGTTTCTGTCCTGCCTGGACTCTGATCGCTACAGCTGGGTAAATGAAGCTCTTTCCTCTAAAACAGACCTTTTCAACATTTGATTGAGCTTAAACTAGCTTTTGTTAGCTAACTGCCTGTAGCTATTTCTGATTAAATGATCCTATTTTGTTTCTTGAATTTTTCTACACAGACATTCGCTCAGAAAAGCCTTTCTTCTTTCCGTGTATGGTCTTACCTGAATCTACCTGAAGTCTAGATTGGATTCTAAATGGACAATTATTAACCAGTGACATGTAACTCAGAATGTGACCTGTTCTCTAGAAACCTGTTGCACTTACTTGATTGGTGTGTATACCAGTCCACACATGTATGTTCTCTGAAAGTAGGAGAGACGTGGGGTTGGAGAGGACCGCTTGGTAGTCCACCTCCCAGGGCCTCGTCTTAGTTAGAACCACTGTTTTGTTTTGCTTTCTTTTTTTCCCCTCCATCCTCTATCCTACTGGTATTAGACTCCCAGAGAAGGGTTTGAAATGGCTAGGTTTTTTTCAAATCAGTAAATTAAGAAAGATGCAATTGGTCACTTGTTAATCCTGTTCCCAAATAACAAAAAATGGCAAATTATAGGAGGGCAATTTCTGAGTCCCAGGAGTTCATGCATTCTGGATATTTGTAAAGGGATACTTGTTCAGATTAGCTCTCCTTAAGAACTTCTTTTAGCATTTTACATCTTGGCATCAAAATATTGGAGAAAAGACTTTACATTCTAATACAGCATGTGTAATAATTAAAGAGTTTAATTAAAGTTTTAATCTTTAATTATTTTAGTAGCATCTATACCAAAGGCCTGATGACAGTTTTTAATAAGAATTGCTTAGGAGGGGATGAAAAGCACAGATTGTGGAATTCTTGATACAAGTTGATGCCAATAAAGTAAGAATATGTCAAATGCCCAAGAGCCAGCCCATCTGTAGAGGAGAGTTTTATTTTTAACATCTTCATATTTACAGCTGACAGATGATTAATAGTAAATAACTCTCAACCAAGTCTAGGATGGAAAAGCACCTCTAAGAAGGCAAAATACCATATGTCTTCCAATATTCAGGTACTAAAATGACAGGAAAGTGATTAAGGTGCAACTGTACAGTGTCCAGGTGTGAAATGGCATATGGAACATTTCCTGGCTAACTGTGAATCTCAATGCTCTTGTCAGCTAGAACAACTAATAAACTTTTACTGCCACTTGTGCATGTGCAAATGTAGAATTTGTTGTTTAACTCTCAGTATTATAATGATCACTATATTACTCACTTCATTACTGCGATTGTGCCCAGTTGTTTGGTAAAGCAAGCACTGGGCTAATTGTAATACAAGGGCATTTCATGGACTTTGATCATCAGTGAGTTGATTGCATAGGCAGCTGATTACATCTACAATCAACTGAGGAGACTGCTCTCAGCAATGAGTGACATCACATCTAATGAGTTGAAGGCCTTACAAGGGGAAGTGATTTCAGCATTCAGGATTCCTTCTCTACTTCGGACAGCCAGAATCTCCTGGAAAACTCATAGAGGACCTTCATCAGAGTCCCTGAGTCTTGCAGCCTGCCCTAAGGAATTTGGACTTGTGCATCCCAACTGTATTGTGACACAATTTTATAAAATCTCATACTATTTAGAGATATCTCCCGTCAGTTCTGTTTCCCTAGAGAACGCTGTTTAATACAATTACTGATCATTAATAATAAAGTTGCTTTAATGATTTTATTCATAAATATGAATTTATTCATAAATACTGTAAAGGTAATAATAATAGCTAATATTTGTTAAATCTTTTCTGTGTTAGATACTATTATAATTGTTTTTAATGTATTAACTCAATTTTCACAATAAATATCCCTGTTTCCCTGAATTTACAGAAGTAAAAGACTAAAGTAAGTAATTTGCACATGGTTACATGTTAATAAGCAGAAGAGTTGAGAATCACATCTGGATAGTCAATTTTAAAGCCCATGCACTTTCTAATATAACATCCACATTTTAAAGATCACAGATGCTTTTTATAAATTGTAATGTCTTTGAGAACAAAATGCAATACATAACTGATTTCTGCACCGTCTATTCCTGTTAAGCACAATAAGAATGAAGTTGAAGACAAGACACTCTTGTCGGTGGTTTTAAAGACATGTCAAGAAATTATTTGATGCTTATCCCTTCAAGAGGTGGGACTTATTTCTCTTTAAGGGTAGACTGAACTTAGCAACTTACTTTTTAAAAATAGAAACAGTAGAAATAATGGTATGCCACTTGGGAGATTAGGTTTGGCTATAGATAGACAGTGGCTCCCATCTGGGGTGTGAACTCTCTCTCTCTGTCTCTCTCACACATGGATCACTACAGGGAGGAAGCCATGTCATCAAGAGCCCTAGGGAGAGATCTGTGGTGTGAGGGCTGAAGCCTCCTGCCAACAGCCATGTGAGAGTACTGGAAGCAGAGCCGCAAGCCTCAGTCGAGTAAATAGAGGTCACATCCCTGGCTGACAGCTTGATTGCAACCTCATGAGCGACACTGAGTCAGACCCTGGGCCAGAATCACCCTCTAAGCCACTTCTGAATTTCTGGCTCTTATTTTGAGAAAACATACATTTATTCTTTCAAGTTGCTATGTTTGGGGATAATTTGTTGCATAGCAATAGTTAATAATGCCGATTCAGGTAACTGGAAATAAGGTGTTGCCCTAATGAAAATCTAAAATGTGGGAGTGACAACTGAATTGCATGATGAGCTTCAAAGAGAGTATTGGTGGCAGCCTTAAGTGTCTTGAAGAAATTGGTAATAGAAGCCTTAGGGTTTTTAATAAGGCTACACATGACAGCTTGCAGGAAAGTGAGGAAAATTTTATTGGAAACTGGAGGAAAGAAGATCCTTGTCATATAGCGGCAGAAAACTTAGCAACACCATTCCATGCAGTAAAGTGGAAGGAAGAGTATGTGCCTTATGAACTGGGTGATCTAACTAAGACCATTTCTAATTAGATTGTTGAGACGGCTGCCTAGTTCTTCTTGCTATTTCTAAAATATGTGAGAGATGAAAGATAAATTGAGGGAAGGACTGCTCAATATAAATAAAACCAGGGATTGATGCTTTGGAGAATTCTCAGTCAGTGCAGCAAACAAACCTTGCAAAATTAAGAAATGGCTTCTGAGAAAGGAACAATTCTAGGGCACTACCAGGAAAACATGGTCTAACGATGGAGCTCAGTGTATGTGTGTGAAACATTTTGTTAAGACCTTAGGAAGACATCAGAGTACTATTCAGTGTGGAAAAAAGCCCCCTAAGTAATTAAGGATGTGCCTTACAGATTGTTTCAACTTAACTATCAGTTTTCTAAATGTTTGTTTTAAAGATAATTGTGCATGTGTGTGGCTTATGTCTAATGGAGTAGAGGCCAGTGTGTTTCATAAGATGCCCAGGATGTTTTAGAAATATTCCTATCTTGGACTGAAAGGAGCAGGCTATACAAAGTGATAAAAGGCTATTGGACCACAAAAGCCTATAGGCAGTAAGCATACTGGGAAAATTGCTCAAATGCAAGTATGTGCTACCTTTCCTTAAAAAGGAAAGATGGAATGCAGGTGTGGTGGCTTGGAATTATGTACCCCAGTAAAAGATGTTCTTAATCTTAATCCATTCCTATGGCTGTGAAACCATTTTAAATAGGACTTTTTGTTGAGGTTTCTTTAGTAAAAGTGTGGCCAATTGAATCAGTACAGGTCTTAGTCTTATTACTGGAGGCCTAATGGAAAAGAGGAAAGAGAGGAAGTCATGGGAAGAAATCAGAAGCTGGAAGTCGACAAAACCCAGGAGAGAAAGAAGAAATCATCATGTGCATTTCCATGTAACAAAAAAGCCAAGGAGCCCCAAATATTGCCGGTCAGCCAGAAGATACTGACTGTGGGAGGAAGCAAGCCTTCTAGCCTCTGAAATTGTGAGCCAATAAAATTCTCTTGTTAAGCCAACCCATTGTCATGGTATTTTTTTTTAGCAGCTGGAAAATGAAAACAACAGGGTTAAACCAACAGCTCAAAGCACAGATCCCAAGCTTTGAGGCTTAATCAATACTTTCGAATTTGCCTGGCTGAATTTAAGAATTGCTATGGATCAGTGACTTCTGCATGTCTCCCACTTTCCCCTTTTTGTGAACAAGAATGCCTACAGTGGCTTTCCCATGCCTGCCCCACCAGTGTATTTTGTGTGTGTTGGGTAAAAATAAGCTGATCATTAGTTTCACAGGTTGATAGACCCAGAGGAATTGTACTTAAGAAGCTGAATTTAAGGAACAACCCTTGTGGAGCCTCATCTTCAACTGGACCTGATTTACATAATACAGTTCTGGACTTTAAGCTGATAATGTGATGGTATGAGACTTTAAGGAAGGGAGAGTTGGAAGTGGTTGAGTGTATTTTGCATATGGGGAAATACAAGTAATTTGTGGCCAGAGGATGGACTGTGGAGGTTTTAAAGATATGTACAAAAATGGCCACAAATAATTTGATGTTCCTCCCCTTAAGAGGTTCAGCTTAATTCCCTCTTGTTGAGTATGGGCTTGCTTTTTAACAAGTAGACTAAATCAGGAATAATGTGTTATATCTGAAATTAGGTTCAAAAGAGGCTGTGGTTTCCATCCTGGTTATGGTTTCTCTCTCTTTCATTCTCTCTCTCTTTCGGATCATTAACTTTGAGAGAATTCATAGCCCTACTGAGAGTGCCACATGGCAAAGAACTGAAGTCTCCTGTTAGCCACATGACTGAGCTGGAAGCAGAACTGTGAAATGTTTAGAGACTGCAGCTCAGACCTATAGCTTGTAATGTTATGAGAGTTCCTGAGTGAGAACCACTCTGATAATCTGTTTCTAGATTCCTCAGTCTCAGAGACTGAGTAAAATAATAAAATTTGTTTTTTGTAAGTTGTTAAGTTTTGAGGTGATTTTTAACCAGTGATGAATAACCAATATACTCTGTAAAGATTTAAAATTTCCCCCCCAACATAAGTGAATAAAAGCATGAATGAATGAAAGCATAGGTCATTGTAGAGTTAACTTTTAATTTACTAATGTGGACTCTATTCTCTTTATGGATACATTAAACAACCATTTATGCACTTCTTTTTTACATAAAAAATTAATATGATAGTTAGATTAGCCCAAAGATCTAGGTAATGCTTCTTATCATGATTTATGTTATTATATATATTTGAAAATAACAAAACTAAATTTCTTTGAATATGGTCTTTCAGTTCTATTAAAAAAACAGTATTCTTGATTTGTCATAGACATCAATTATATTTTTATATCTCAGAAGACACAGAAAGGAATTTGGAAAATACTTTTGGATATAATTTTGATTAGTGAGGAAGAGTTTTTTGATAATATAAAATAGTGAAGCTCTTAGCACAACTGGCACATGTGAAATTGTTTACGTGCTGTTGTTATTATCATCATCATTGGTGGTAGAAGTAGTTGTCATTGTTATTTTCATATAGCTTCCCTCCACTAATGGAGCAAATTATGGCAGAAAAATAAACATCAGATATGTTATCTACCTTTCTTAGTTTTATTTCAATTTCCACAACTCTGTCTGCTGTTATATATGTATCCACAACCTAGAATACCATTTGTTTAAACACATCACAACCTCATCTGTTCCAATATGCATTGCCATCTGATTTTCTATGTAAATCAATAAATAAATCTGATTATGCAATTATTTACTTCAAAAACTTTCCCTATAAGTGGCTGTGGCTCAATTGGTTGGACTCCCATTTACCTTATGGGAGGCCCCGGGTTCGATTCCCCAGGCCTCCTGGTGAAGGCAAGCTGGCCCGCACAACGTGGTGAGCTGATGGCCCGTGCGGCGGTGAGCTGCCATGTGGCGCAGCTGATGCAGCAAGATGATGTGACAAAGGGAGACAAGCAGACACAGAAAAATGCACAGCAAGTGGACACAGTGAGCACAAGCAGCAAGGGGGGGATAAATAAATAAAAAATAGCAAAAGAAAAAAACCTTTCCCTCCACTGCTCTTCAAAATTGTGCTCTTCAATATTAGCTCCCACAAATAAAGGCATTAAAAACATGTATAAATAAATGATTACAAAATCTAGTCAAAAATTTTTCTAAAAAAATAGAGCCTAGTGGCTTGCACCAAATACCTCCTCCATGTCAACATCAATGAACCCATTGCGGCTCTTGTTCAAATAGTTTTAATTCTGTCTTGCATATCTACCTAGCAGGAATGTGAAAAACCATGCACTAAAATATACATGTAAGATGTCTATTGAATTTCTTGATACTATATAAAAATAAGTTAAATTATTTCCTCAAGCATTTTTAGTGAATGCTTTGTCTTTTTTTTTTTTTTTTTTAATTTCCCTTAAACTTTATTTAAAAAAATTTTTTTTCTTTAAAAGACACTTAGATTACATAAATGTGACATAAAAATGTAGGGGCTTCCCATATGCCCCATCCTTACTCCTCCCATACTTCCCCACATTAACAACATCCTTCTTCTTATCACATTATATATATTTTAAATCAGTATTTGACTGATATATACCTCTAAATCTTTTTGTTGATTTCTGATCTGCTTGCCTTCAAAAGCCTTAATTAACATAGCAACCAGTCTTTTCTATATTAAAAGCAGTCTCAACTTGTCACATGATTTAAGGTAAGATGTTTACTTCCAAATCTTTTCCCCCAATTGTGAGGTTGCATATCAAACTGCCTGCTGAACATCTCACTTTGATATCTATTAAGCATCTCAAATGTAACATGTTCAAAAATGAATATCGATTCTCTTTCACCCCAAAAAGCTTTTTCATTGTCTTCTTCATTTCGGGAAAAGAAGACTTTTAGTTGTTTGTGTCAAAAAAATATGAATTTATCCAATACCACTGTTTTTATCTCATAACCATGTTAAATTTCACAGCAAATACTTTCAGCTTTGTCTTCAAAAGGCTTCCAGAACTTTCCATATTCATTACTTCCACTACACTTTCTGGTCCAAACCTCCATGGTTTATACTAGTTCACAGTTGACTAGTCTCCCTGCTCTGATCCTTGCCACCCATTAGTGTAGTCCTCAAACAGAACCAGAACCAGACAGAATTTTACAGCATATTTCAAAACCTACCAAAGGCTTCTCATCTCATTCAGAGGAAAAACCAGGTACCATATATTAGGCTAAAAGCCCATCAGCTACCTATCTGACCTCATCTTCTACATTATTTTCCCTTTTGCTTAAACACACAAAGGCTGTGGGGCCATTGCTCTTTGCCTTCACTGCTCAGGGGAAGCCTTTCCTTGTATAGCCGTGCAGCTTAGCCCTTCTCTTCCTTCCACTCTCTGCTCAAATGTAACAGTCAGAGAGGACATCAGAAAAGAAAAGAAACATTCCTGCACCCCACAGCCTTAGGTACAACCCATTCCCTGAAACTTGTTCTGATTTCTCTCTAGAACCGGTAACCACTTGAAATAAAATGTGTCTAAGTGTGTATTTTATGTCATCCCTTATTAATCAGTGAGGCCTGAGGAGCAGGGAGTGTTTTCTGATTTGTTCACTGCTGTTGTCCTAGAACATGCCTGGTATGAATAACCACTTTTCCAATTAATAATACATCTGTAACAGCTTTCAAATTCAGAACAATCTAGATCTTCATTCTTTTCAAATGGCAATACCATTTGGCAATTTTATGGATCAATATTAATTTGTTTACTGCTATTTGGTGGTAATTTTTTTTGACTCCTCATTTTAAGTGATTTTTTACAAAAATTTCATTCCTGTTTTCATATTTAAAAGCTGTGCCCTGCTTCAGCTTCCTCTTACCTAATTCTCACTTTCTATAAACAACAATTTTAATATATTACCTCTTTCACCTGGTGTAGCAGCTTGGCAGTTTGATATAGTTATGAATTCCAAAAATAGATATTGGATTATGCTTGTAAACTGGTCTGTTAATCTGTGCATGATTAAGCTATGATTAGGGCATTGACTGGGCCACGTCAGTAGGGAGTTGAGCCCTGCCCCTTGGTGAATGGGGACTCAAAGATAAAAGACATGGCAAAGGACAGAGTTGTAGTAGTTTTGATGTTGGAGTTTAGATGCTGAGTGTTAATGCTGGAGCTCAGGGAAGTAAGCACACAGACGACTTTGGTCGTGAAGAAGGAGAGAAGGCTCCAGGAAAAGGGACGAGACACTCGCCTGATGGCTCACAGCTGGCCTTGTGGAGAGAAGCAAAGCCTAGAGCTTCATAGTCTACAGCTGACCTTGTGGAGAAAACAAAGGAGCTAAGCCTGGAGAAAAATGCAGCCTCAGGAAGAGAGGAACCCAAGAAGCCTGAACCCTGGCAAACGTCGGCAGCTGCCTTGCTCCAACACGTGGCAATGGACTTCGGTGAGGGAAGAAACTTGTGCTTTATGGTCTGGTAACTGTAAGCTGCTACCCCAAATAAATACCCTTTATAAAGATGAACAGATTTCTGGTATTTTGCATCAGCACCCCTTGGCTGACTAATACACCCGGTATTTACTTCCATATTTCTATATAACTTGTTTATATTGCTATTTTTGTTTACTTTTCCATTTTCAATATTATCAGGGAAAATGGACACACAAATGCACAAATATATGAGCACTTCTTTATACACTTAGAAGTTGATTCACTGAATTTATGGATGAAGGCAAGGAGAATTCTGTTTTCCTTTCACATCAATGTATCCATTGATACACATATATGTAGAAATATTTGGGGCAGGATAAATATCTCCCCCTCCTCTTCCATTAGTTTTTTCATAAGTGGATGATGAGAAATAAATTATTTAAAATCTATCAGTAGAGGAAACAGTAATCTAGTTTGTAATCTAGAGGAATCTAGATTACAAAAGGTATCTCCATTTGTAGACACAAGCTATATAGATATAGTTATGGCTCATGATGTGTTCTGGAATACGCAGTCTTGGATATGATTTAAATGAACAAGTATCAAATTCTCAGTCCACATGTCACCCAGTAATATTCCAAGAAACACGGCTTAACAAAAAGACGATATAGCAATGCTGCCTTTACCCCACAGAGTAAATCAAAGAGCCTGCTTTTGTGAAATACAAGAACCAAACAATGTGCCTCACAATTTATTGTGTATGTGTATGCCTTGAGTACAGGTGTGTGTTGTCATACACATTATTTGTTGTACATGCATCTTTAATTTAAACATTTTTGGAAACTACAAATAGCATTGTCTTCTTTTACTTTTCATCATTTGGTAACACTGAAAAAGGTCCAGATGCTGCCCAAAAAGAGGAGAGAGGGCTTCCAAGTATAGCATCTGTCAGGTTGGCAAAGCCTTCCTTAGCTTCTGTTTTAGCCTTGGAATTACCCTTGCATTTGGCATGTCCAAGATGGACAGATTTAGTGAATCATTTATTTACTTTTTTTAATTTGAAGAAACCACTGACTTCCAGGTCAGGTTCACATTCTGAAAAACGTAACTGTGTTTTTGCAGAGGTAAGCAGGCCTTCTTTACCTTTTTCTCCATCCTACCATAGACTCAATCCCTTTATTCGAAACAAGACAGACAGCCGTTTCCATATTCATTGCATAGAAATGTGGGGTGTGGGCTTGGTGCCACTCACCCTCCTGCCTGGCTTAGCTATCTCACCCGTTCACACGCTTCCTTTCTTAATTAGAACTCAAATATGCTGGCAATTTTCCTTGCTATGAAATTACCTCTTTCTCTCTTCTTAATGTGTGTATCTATATGTTATTTTATTATGAATTAACTCTTGGATTTCTTAGAAATTAGGGTCTTTCTGATAAGGAAATTGCAAGCCTATCCAGCAACATATGACCTCACCATCTCAGGTATCCTACTTAATATACATAGCTATTCGAAATTGAGTTGTGGTTTTCCCTGACAATAAAAGCAAACCAAAGGAAGGATCTTTATATTTATCTTAGTTTTCTTAAATAAAGGCCTCATAAACTTGAAATGAGTAAGCTGGGGGAAAAAAACAATAACTTGTAGCTTGCCCTTTTAGAGTCCTTTAATGCCTACAGAGTTAACAGAGAAACTGAGAAGAGCAATGATTAAGAACAAAGGAGTGTACAAGCACATTTTAGCTCATAGGTATTGTCACAACATTCAAAGGATGTTCACTCCTGATAAAAAAAAATCTGTATTCCAATTTCAGCAAGAAATGATAAAAAAGAACCTTATGTAACTCAAAAACTAATTGTAAAAACTAAGTGGAAAAATAGATGCCTCTACAAGCATAGTGGCAGACTTTAATACACCATTATCACCATAAGACAGAACATCTTGACAAAAGGTCAATAAGGAAACAGAGACCTTAAGTAATTACGTTACAGGATCTAGACCAAATAGACAAATACAGAATGTTACACCCAAATACAGCAGAATATACATTCTTCTCAAGTGCACATGGATCATTCTTAAGGATAGATCACATACAAGGTCACAGAATTGTTTTAACAAATTCAGAAAGATTGAAATTATACAAAGTAATTTATTTGACCACAACGGAATGAATCTGGAAGTTAATAAGGGACAGAGAACCAGAATAGGCACAAAGATATGGAAGTTAAGCAACACACCCTTAGACAATCAGTGGGTCAAGGAGGAAATTGCAAAAGAAATTGGTAACTACCCTGAGACGAATGAAAATGAGAATAAAACATATCAAAACCTATTTGATGCAGCAAAAGCAGTGCTGAGAGAGACATTTATAGCCATAAATGTATATTAAAAAAGAAAAGCTAAAATCAAAGACCTAACTGCACACCTGGAGGAACTAGAAAAATAACAACAAACTAATTCCAAAGCAAGAAGAAAGAAGGAAATAACAAAGATTAGAGCAGAACTAAATGAAATTGAGAATTTAAAAAATACTAGAAAAAATTAACAAAAGCAAAAGCTGGTTCTTCGAGATTAATAAAATTGACAAACCCTCAGCTAGACTAACAAAGAAAAAAAGAGAGAGGATGCAAATACATAAAATAAATAATGAGAGAGGAATATCACCACTGATCCCATAGAAATAAAGAATAACATAAGAAGACACTTTGAAAAATTGTATGCCAATAAGATGGATAACTTAGATGAAATGGACAAATTTCTAGAACCATACAAGCAGCCTACATTGATGAAAGAAGACCAATCACAAGTAATGAGATTGAATTAGTCATCAAAAACCTCCCAAATAAGAAGAGCCCAGGACCAGACGGCTTTACAGGTGAATTCTACCAATCATTACAGAAAGAATTAATACCAATCCTCTTTAAATTTTTCCAAAAAATAGAGGTGGAGGCAACATTGCTGAACTCATTCTATGATGCCAACACCACCCTAATATCAAAGCCACATAAAGACACCACAAGAAAGGTAAACTACAGACCAATCTCTCTAATGAACCTGGATACTAAAATCCTCAGCAAAATACTTGCTAATTGTATCCAACAACACATTGAACCAATTATACACCAGGATTGAGTGGGTTTCATCCCTGGTATGCAGGGATGGTTCAACATAAGAAAATAAATCAATGAAATACACCACATTAACAGATTTTTAAAAAATCACATTATCATTACTATTGATGCAGAAAAAACATTTGACAAAATACAGCATCTTTCTTGATAAAAACACTTCAAAAGATAGGAATAGAAGGAAACTCTCTCATCATGATAAAGGGTATATATGAAAAACCCACAGATAACATGTTCAATGGTGAAATGCTAAAGGCTTTCCCTCTAAGATCTGGAACAAGACAAGGATGCCCACTGTCAGTGCTCTTATTTAACATTGTCTTAGAAGTACTTGCTCAAGTACTTAGCCAAGAAAAAGAAATAAAAGGCATCCAAATTGGAAAGGAAGAAGTAAAAATTTCACTATTGGCAGTTGACATGATCCTATACATAGAAAGCCCTGAAAAATCTACAACAAAGCTTCTAGAGCTGATAAATGAGTTAAGTGCCAGGATATAAGAAAAACATGCAAAAATCACTGGCATTTCTGTATACCAATACTGATCAATCTGAGGAGGAAATCCTTGAAAAAATTCCATTTACATACTACCTAAAAGAAAATTTTACCCCCATTTTTTAAATATCCCAATCCTTTAATTTAATTTTATTTTTAGTTGTTTTTTAAGTTTTCATGTATTTTCTCTCACATTTAAACTTATCATTATTATTTCATTTTCCTATTAATTGTATTTGGCTATTGTATTGGCTTCATCTTTAAAGAAGCTTTGGATCACAGAAGGTTTACTGGGGTGGGAGAGGATTGTTGGTGGGGGGTGTCAGGGATGGGGGGTGCATGGGAGGAAGTTCACCTGAACATACATAAAAGGTATATAAAATTGTTCAAATGCCCATGGGGCATGGTCACAATGAGTGGAGAATAACTCAATAAATGAGAAGATACTGAATTTCCATCCTGGAGAGCTCTATCACATTCTCCAAGGGAGTATCAACTGTCCCCCAAGTGCAGGGGCAGTGTCTGGCAAAGGAGGATGATCCACTGATGGGCTCTTGTTATTGATGACTAGCCTTATGAGCCTTTGCTCTTGAAATTGAAACTTAGCCTATTGTTTTGGGGTGCCTAAGGGTTGCCTCCTGAGAGCTTCCTTGTTGCTCAGATGTGGCCTCTCCCTAAGCCAAACTCAGCATATGAATGCATTACCTTCCTCCCAGCGTGGGACATGACTCCCGGGAATAAGCCTCCCTGGCAACGAGGGATTACTACCAAGTGCCACATGGCAATATGACTGGAAAAAGACCTCAAATAAAAGGGGGAAAAGGTAAAGACAAATGAGTTCATATGGCTAAGAGACTTCAAAGTGAGTCGGGAGGTCATCCCAGAGGTAATGCTTATGCATATCTCAGTAGGACCTCATAAGCTTCCAATGTGGTTATCACCCCAAATACAGGGACTCCTGAGGGCTCTGGAGACACCCAGGTCCTATATCAGGGTGGATAGCTCTGGAGTTTGGTGCCTTATTAGTTGGCCCCACTTTGGAATCTGTGCTCCTGAGAGTGACAGAGTTGGACTCAAATATGTCTTCCCTGCACATGGTCCATCTGTTTCTTCTATTCAAACCTATATGTGGTGCTGGAGTTTGTAGGTATACTTCCAGAGACTGGAGTCTTTGGGCTGTCCATGTGCCAGCTGGGCCCAGAATCTCGGTGGAGCTGCAACTCCTACTCTACAGCTCAATGGACTCACCCAGGACACCTGGTGGGGAGATGATGATGGACAACGGCCATCCCAGGGAATGGAGAGAGTCTGCAGCTGCAGACAGGATAATCCCCTCCATCTTATCCATGGGATATAAGACCCCTCTCACTTGGAATTGGAGTGGGCATCACCATCCCAGACTCCTCAGGATTGGGTAAAGAGCTATGGACTAGAGTGGACTTACTAGTATTCTGTTATAGACATATTGTGATTCAAGCAATAGAAGAAATTACATTAATCGTGGAGCCAGTGGCCACTGGATACTTTGTGGGCAGGGAAAGGGAAAAGCAGTTGTAATACAGGGGCTTTTTTGGGACTTGGGAATTACCCTGAGTGACATTGCAATGACAGATATAGGCCATTTTATATCATCATATATCATGCAGAACCGTGTGGGAGAGAGTGTGGTCTACAATGTGAACTATGGTCCATGCTTAATGGCAAAGCCCCAGGATGTTTATATCCATTGCAGGTGATTTGCCACACTAATGAAGGATGTTTATGTGGGAGACTGTGGGAGGTATGGGAGGTGGGGCATATGGGAATCCCTATAATTTTTGTGGAACACGTATGTAATCTAAGTATCTTTAAAAATATATATATACATTATTTAAAAAAATTAAAAGAATCAAATATCTATGAATAAATTTAACTAAAAATGAAAAGGACTTGTACACAGAAAACTACATAACATTGTTAAAGGAAATCAAAGAAGACCTAAATAAATGGAAGAATATTCCATGTTCACGGATTGGAAGACTAAACATCATTAAGATGTCTGTCCTACCCAAATTGATTTATAGATTTAACAGAATTCCTATAAAAATTACAACTGCATTTTTTATTGAATTGGTAAAGCCAAGTATGAAATTTATTTGGAAGAACAAGGGGCCCTAAATACACAAAAACATATTGAAAAAGAAAAACACAATTGGGGGAATCATGCTATCTGACTTTAAAGCATACCACAAAGCTACAGTGTGGCAGCTATTAACGGAGGTGCTTAGCTCTAGTTAAGACCAAAATCGTAACAAGGTCCATGGCTGGTTAAGGAGGGATCAAGGATACCCAACTTGTAGAGGAGAGCTAAGCACTTCAAGACTTGGAGCCTAATTTCACCCTGTTTATACTCTTACAAAGGCCATTTTTAAGCTCCTTGAAAAATATGTCTCATCAGGCGCTGGACTGGTTAGTTAATAACGGGCAACTGGACCCCCCCTCTTTGCGACAAAGCCGCTGGGTTAACTTAAGACAGGGGCCTGGCCAATTGTTGCCATGGTTTCCAATGACGGGTAAAATCTAGCAGCCGTTTAGCACGGTTTTGACCTAAAACAGGCACAGTCCCCCCAAATATCATCAAGGCCTTTATTTCTCCCAACAGCTTAATTATAATGTTTTACAATAATACTTTTCCTTTTTAATTGTTTACCTGCATATAAAAACAACGGCCTGTTTATTGTAAATTATGATTTAACTACTAACCTAACTAGTTTAGAATTATTGCTACACAGTTAAGAAAAACAATAGTCTTGCAAATTTAACTGTACATATGATTTCGGTGTGATGCCATATCTTACAAATTACCCTGGTTAATTTAAGCCTATATAAAAAATAAATTTCTTTAGATCTTTGTAAGAATTTTAAAAAGTAAACTACAAGCAGGAAACTACTGCCTAGAAAATAGTTCAAGATCTTGATAACTCTTTAGCTAAAAACATAAAGTTTAACCACAAGTCTAGCATATCTAATCTTAAACATCAGAGCAAGAACTACTATGCCATAAGTTACTGTTCCTAAAAAGTTAACATCCTGTCACCATAAAACTGAAAGTGCTTATCTCAAGTCTATATGACGTCTGCAACCTTACATAACTTCAAAGAGAATGCTTACGCTTGCCAAAAAATAGAATATAAAAACCGTGCTTATCTTACAATAAAGTCAGTTGTCAATTCTCACTCAATCTGGTGTGCAACTCATCACTCTTGCCAATGCCCTTAACCACCTTCAGCCTGCTCCCTCGTGCCTCGGCTGGACCGCGACACTACAGTGATCAAAACTGCATGGAATTCACACAAGTATAGACAGACTGACCAATGGAACCTAACTGAGAATTCTGATATAGATCTTCACATATACAGCCAACTGATATTTGACAAGGCCACTAAGCCCACTCAACTGGGACAGAATGGTCTCTTCAACAAATGGTGCTGGGAGAACTGGGTATCCATATCCAAAAGAACAAGAGAGTATATCATCTCACTCCCTATACAAAAATTAACTCAAGATGGATCAAAGATCTAAATCTAAGGGCCAAGACTATGAAGCTCCAGGAAGATTATGTAGGGAAGTATCTGCAAGATCTTTTAGTAGGAAATGGTTTCATAAACTTTATACCCAAATCACGAGCAATGAAAGAAAAAATAGATAAATGGGACCTCTTCAACATTAAAAAACTTTCGCACTTCAAATGATTTTGTCAAGAAAGTGAAAAGGCAGCCTCTTCAATGGGAGAAAATATTTAGTAACCATTTATCCAATAAGGGCCTAATATCCGGCATATATTAGAAATCTTACATCTCAAAAATAAAAAGACAAACAACCCATTTAAAAAATGGGCAAGAGATTTAAATAGACACTTTTCCATAGAAGAAATAAAAATGGCTAAAAAGCACATGAAAAGATGCTTTTCAACATGACTAGCTATTAGGGAAATGCAAATCAAAACCACAATATGATATCACCTTACACCCATTAAACTGGGAGCTGTCAAAAAACAACAGAGAACTACACATGTTGGAGAGGATGTGGAGGAATGGAACAACTCACCCACTGCTGTTTGGAATACAGAATGGTGCAGCCACTGTGGAGGATGGTTTGGTGGTTCCTCAGGAAGCTAACTATAGAACTGCCACATGATCCAGCAATTCCACTGCTGGGTATATATCCAGAAGAATTGAAAGAAGGGACACGAACAGATATATGCACACCAATGTTCATATTGGCATTATTCACTATTGCCAAAAGTTGGAAACAACCTAAGTGTCCATCAACAGATGAATAGATAAGCAAATTGTAGTATATGCATACAATGTAGTATTACTCAGCTGTAAAAAGGAATGAAGTATTGACACACAGGACAACATGGATGAATCCTGAAAACCTTATGTTGAGTGAAGTAAGCCAGTCACTGAAGGACAAATATTACATGACCTCACTGATATGACTTAAACAAATTGAGCAGACATAGAGCTAGAATCTGAAAGATAGGTTTTCAGGAGACATAAAGAAAGTAAAGTGTGGTGAAACGATTCTTAATATGGGCAAAACCTATGATAAGATGGAAAATGGTTTGGCAGTGGATGGGGGTGATAGTGGTGGAGGGATGTGAGTGGGGTCGATGGTGCTGGAATGTGAGGATGAGTAGGGTGAGGGTGTTGGGTTGGACTATCCATGGAACTGAGGGGAGGGCTAGAGGAAGGAACAGGTGAACTCTGGGGATTTGTAGGTCTGTGGTTAAAACTATAACTATGGGAATGTTCTTTTGGCAAATATGGCAGGGGAGGGTTATTGGTGCAAGGCATCGGGGGTGGAGGTATATGTGGGATAGGGCACACCTGAGGCCTGCTTCTATGGAATATGAAAGTTGTTCATCTAATCATAGAATATTATCTCACTGGGTGGAGACCCACACAAAGAAACAAGAAAATATTAAACTCCCATCCTGTGGAGTCCTGCTATGTTCTCAATTAGAGGAGCAAGACTCTCTCAAGATCACAGGCAGTGTCTGATAAAAGAAAACAGACCAATATGTCAAGCCCTCAATATTAATGCATGTAGCTATGAACCTTATTCTTGAAAAATTGCAACTTGGTTATCGTAGATTTTTAGGGGAGGATAGATAGAACATAGAGCATTGGAATTGTTCTGCATGACCTTGCAATGATGGATACAGGTCATTACACATTTTATCAAAACCTATAAAAGTGTACAATGCAAAATGTAAACCATAATTTAAACCATTGACCATGGTTGGTAGCAATGCTTCAATATTTGCTCATCAATTGTAACAAATGTACCATCCCCATGAAAATGTTATTAATAGGGGAAAATGTGAGAGGGGGAGGGGGTGGAGTATATGGGAATCCCCTATATTTTCTATGTGACTTTTCAGTAGCCTAAAGCTTCTTTGAAAATAAAGTGGAAAAAAATAAGACATTGAGGGAACATACAGAAGAAATTGTCACTATGCATAAAAGAAAACACAATGCAAAAAAAATTTGTTTTGTATTTGTTAATTTTTGCTAATTAATTAATTTATTTATTTTCAGCTTTGTTTTGGGGGAGGTCTTGGATTGCAGATGGGTCGCAACTGTGGTGGGGAGGGCCACGGGTATGGGGTGTCAGTGGTGGTGGGATTGTGGGTAGGGGTGCACATGAGGCATGCATCTATGGAATATAAATGTGTTCAAGTGGTCATGGGGTGTTGTATTGGTGGGTGGAGACCCACACAATAACAAAAAGAATATTGAATTCCCATCCTTGGGGGTCCTGCTACATTCTCTAATGGAGTGGCAAGAATCCCTAGAGTACACAGGCACTGCCTAGCAAGGGAGGACAGACCGTTACACCAGGCCCTTGATTTTGATGCTTGTATTAAGAACCTTGCTCTAAATTGAAACCTAGCCTAGTATTATATGTTGCCTAAGAGTTACCTCCTGAAAGCCTCCTTATTACTCAAATGTGGCCTCTCTCTAAGCCAAGTTCAGCATATAAACTCACTACCTTCCCCCTGGTGTGGGCCATGACTCCCAGGGATGAGGCTTCCTGGCACTGAAGGATTATTATCAAGCTCCAAATACCAATGCATTTGGAAAAAGACCTTGGCCAAAAGGGGGTCTTCAATTTTATTGATACATATTGATGGAGCAAACAATTCATCCAAAGTATACAATCAATAGTATTTGGTAAAATCACAACATTGTGCTTTTATCACCTCAATAATCATTAGAGCATTTTCATTATTTCAATAATAATAATAATAAACAAAAAACAAACAAGAAAATTCTTCACCCCTTGATCTCTCTATGCTTCCCCTCCTACACATGGCTCTTATGCCCCTTTTATTTGAACCTATAATTACCACTGTACCCATTAAATATGTATTCCTGAGATTTTAATCTTTCGGCTGTTCATATGCTGGTTGATCCTGAATCTCAGCAGAGTTGCAGGCAACACCTGCTCTCCAGTTCATCGGACATGCCCAGGACAACTAACAAAAGGATGATGATGGATAACGCCTATCCCCAAGACAGAGAGTATCTACAACTGCAAGCAAGACAGTTCCATCCATCTGCCCCATGGGATCTAACGCCTCTCTCAATTGGAAGCACAGTGGGCATCGTTAACCCAAAATCTTCAAGACTGAGGAATGAACAAACATAAGGGGCAAATGCAACTATGGACTAAAGTAGACTTATTATTATTCCAGTAATGGAATAATTTGTAACATTAATATAATGGCAGTGGTCATCAGATTTTCTTAGAAGAGGGAGAGGGAAGAATAGGTGTAACGTGAGGCACTTTTGGGACATTGGAATTATTCTGCATGACATTGCAATGATGATATACAGGTCATTATGCATTTTGTCAAAATCTTTAAAATGGTGCATTGCAAAATGTAAACCATAATGTAAACTATAGTCCACAGTTAGTAGAAATGTTTCAATATGTGTTCAACAATTGTAACAAATGTACCACAGTAATGAAAGATGTTGTTAATGGGGAAAAGTGTGGGAGGGGGAGGCAGTGGGGTACATGAGAATCCCCTATATTTTAGATGTAACATTTATGCAATCTAAAGCTTCTTTAAAAATAAAATAAAATAAAAATTCCATTTACAATAGCAATGAAAGAATCAAATATCGAATAAATGTAACGAATGACGTAAAATACTTGTACATAGAAAACTACAAAACATTGCTAAAAGAAATCAAGGAAGACCTAAATAAATGGAAATACATTCTGTATTCATGGGCTAGAAAACTAATTTTGTTAAGGTATCAATTCTAACCAAAGTGACTTACAAATATGACACAATCCCAAACAAAATTCCAACAGACTTCTTTGGAGAAGAGGAAAAGCCAATCATCAAATTTACATGGGATTTGTAAGGAGCCCCAAATAGCGAAAAATATCTTGAAAAAAAAAAAAAATAAAGAAGGAAGAGTCACACTTCCCAGTTTAAAAATTTATCACAAAGCTACAGTAATCAAAACAGCATGGTACTGGCAAAGGGGCAAAAATAAACCAATTGAATTGAAGTGCGAGTTCAGAAAACAACCCTCACATCTCTGACCAATTAATTTTTGCCAGGGGTGAAAAGTCCACTCAAAATAGAAAGAACAGTCTCTTCAACAATTAGTGCTGGAAAATTAGATATCCATATGCAAACGAATGAAGGTGGAGCCCTACTTCACACCATATTAAAATATCAACTCAAAATGTATCAAAGACCTAAAATAATAATCAAAACTATAAAACTCCTAGAAGGAAACATTGGAAGCATCTTCAGGTTCTTTCAAAGTATGAGCATGCAAATCACTAATATTAGTATTAAAAGAGAAGACTTCACTTTTATACTTAGTGCTTTATTTCTTTTAATTAAAAGCACGTATGAAAAAATAAAGCTATCCCAGCAGCAGAGTCTCAAAAAAAAATTGTGAATAATACAGCTTAATGGCTTGGTTGGTTATAAAGGCACTTTTATTCTAGGGACAATTTATAAGGGCACGGAAATATTAAGATATGTGCCATATAAATTTGCTTGTGGATCATAAATGCTTTTTGATGAGTTCCTGATGCTCAGGTACTTCAATATTAGTTTACATATTTTCTGAATATCAGAGTATATACCCTTTCACTAAGATAGATGCTTAAGAAAATGTAACCCTAAGTGTAATTGAAAGCCAAGAGGCTTAAGAACATAGCAATGATTTTGCAAGTACCTCTTTGTTCCACTTTTTAACCCAACTGCAACAGAATGCATTATCCTGATCTATTTTGAAAAGAGTTGACTAATTTCAATTGCCACCTTCCAAGTGATTGGGCAGAAATAAGTGAAAGGGGGGTCTGGAACTAGTTTTAAGGAACACAGATCTATAAGTTCTTGTTCAATACATAAGCAGAGGAAGGTATTAAAATCCAACCAGATCTCTATCAATGTCTCATCTGATGGGCAGGCAAGAACAGCTTTAACAGGACATTATATATCTTCATGGCCATAATGACCTAGCAATATTAGAATGGAACTCATTCATGGCAGCTTTAGTCATAAAGACCAATTGAATAGTACCTTTTTTGGAAAAACAAACAAACAAACAATTAAAGGTAACCTCATGAAATGCTAGTCATCAATAAATATCTTTCAAGTGCTTAACATAGGCAAGCATACTAAAATAACATTGTTCCTAATAGGACAAAGACTCAAATAACTATCTTCATTGGGCATTAGAACTAGAACTAGGTACCAAATTGATCTGTTTTTTGGTTTTTTTTTTTGAGACCTTAAGAAGAGACTTGGGACATTCCAAGTTTTCTAAGGTGTCACAGAAATGATGTTCCTGAGGGGCAATCCTGTGCTATTAAAATGATAAAATTACATAGAGAATTCTGGAATTTGTGTTTTTAATATTTAGATCACCCTCCTCATTCTGTATTCCAATACAGACTGTATCAACTATCTGCTTGAATATTGGATCTAATGACACTTGTTTTCCATTAAAAGGTTGTTGATAGCTTGAGAGTCATTGTACTGTGATGCAGTAAATGACACACTTTTAAATGGGTTAATGTTCAAACACTGATGGGAAAACTCATTGAAAGAAAGATAAACTCTATTAGTAATATTGACTGCATAATGGTCAACTGCCCCCTTCTCTCTTTTAATATTTAATTCTAAAAGTTGTTTTTCCGGATTTTTGTCCTTTCAATACTTGTTTCAAACATTGACTTTTCTAGATTCTTAAACCAACCCATTTGTGGTCTTGACTCTCACATATACACATCTCCTTGTTGGAGCTCCAAATCGCCACTGTATTGAAAAGGTCACTCTCTTCACTCCATCCTTACTCATCTGTTTCCTTCTAGCCTCTTCATTTGTTGACATACCTAAGTAGCGGTACCAGATTTTGACTCACAGGCTGTTATTCAACCTTGGAAACATCTCCAAAAGTCCATAGAAAAAGCTTACCTGACTTTGATGGGACTATACTGATGAGTCTAACTGTGGATGTGTTCCTCATTTACCTTAGCAACATAAACATACATGTGAATTTTGTGTTTTTTTCCCCAAATTTGGCATGTTTTATAGTTCCAAACATGGTGCCCTACCCCTCTTCTATTCCTTTCCCACTTTCCTTAATAAGACTTTTGAAGAGCAGGTAACAAAAAGAGACCCTACTATGATGTCTGGGAGGATGATATTGGAAAATGCTATTAAGTTCTCAAGTCATCCCTCAACAAGGGATATCTTTATGCTCCCCTTACAGGTGATTTCATTCCTAAAATATAGCAATTTGACTCTCAAGTGGAGTTACTTTAATTAATAGATCTGAAGGTGAAGCCAACATCTTACTTTCCTTAAAATGCACTATGATGTAAAATGTTTTAATACTTGGACTTACAATTTTGTCTTTTTCGGAATCATGAATCTATTACTTTTAGATCACAGCCAATTTTTCGATTCTCATGATGTTTTATAGAAAACCTTACCAGATTTTTTGTTATTGGCATCATAGAATTTATATTCAAGATAGACTAGAATATGTCAGTGAATACAAGTGTTTTATTCCTTCTAAATTATTTACTCCCTTGGATTTGGGGTAAGAAGAAATAGACTCAACTATCCCTTCTTGTTTGTAAATATCAGACCCCTATTCCGTCTAATATAAGCAGAGATAGAATTTATTTTAAGGGTATCAAGATGCTCACAGAATCAACAGAATTTTGGAAAATAATGCACAGAAAATCAAGGGACACTTGGATACAGTAATCACTTTCAACTCATGCTGAGGAAAACGTCTGAGGGCACTGCTGCTGGCATGCTGGCATGCTGGCATGGTGCACTGCTATCCATGACCACTGTGTCACTGTGCCCTTGGCATGGGTACGTCTCACTGGCAGAGTGAAGGTTATATGGCCATGCTGTGCTGGCCAGGGAACAGAGAGAGAGAGTTGAAGTTCAGTTTCTATAATGGAAAGTAGAAAACTCTTCCATCAATGCTTTTCCTAACGTCAAATACCAATATATATTAAAGGAGTTTGCATAATGCAAGGCAAGCAAACAAAACAAAATCAAACCATAACAGGTGAATATATATCAAAGAATGGAAACTCTCAGGGTCTTTCTTTCTCCAAAATAATAACACAAATTAAGCCTTCTCCTGTTTATTGTACCCCGTGTTCAGAGAGGTCATATTTGCCACCCTACAAATTGATTCCCCAGATACTGCTTTCAAATAAGCACTTGGAAATACTTGCATAAGTTGTTCCATCTTTTTCAAAGAAACTCCAATTTTAAACAAACATGTTAAAATGCTTTGTCGCTGTGGTAAGCAGAATAATCCCCCCTTGAAGATGTCCATGCCCTAAGCCCTGGGACCGTTACTACATTAATTAGCATAGCAAAAGGAATTTTGCATTTTGTGATTATGGTTGAGGCCCTTGCAATGGGAGAGTAGCCTGGGTTATCCAGGTGGGTCCAGCCAATTACGCAGCTCCATTAAGGCAGAGAACCTTTCCCAGCTATGTTCAGAGGGCCACTTGAGGCCAGCAGCAGGGTCAGAGTGTTACAGCATTGCTGGCTGTGAAGACAGGAGGAAGGAGGCCATGAGACGAGGAATGTGGGGCGTCTCTAGAAGCTGGAAAGGGTTAGGAAAGGAACCCTGCCCTACACCTTGATTTAAGTTCTGTAAGTCAGAACGTCTGACCTACAGAACTATGAGATAAATTTGCATTGTTTTAAGCCACTAAAGGTTGTGGTAACTGGTTATGCAGCAGTAGAAAACTATAATACATTTGCATTCCTGTAGTTGAGCAGGTGGCAAGTCTTACTTTCCTCACTTCACATATGGAACATGTGAGAGAGAAAGAGTAAAGGAATTAGTTAAGGACAAAATGAAATTCAGATGCTGAGCAGCTAAAGCAACCTAGTTCTACTTCCCTGCAGACATGTTGCATGGGTTAAATAACACTCTTCTACTATATATGCATAATTGTGACGTTGTCAGCTGTCCAGACTTATTACACATTACATGTCATTAAAAAGAATTTCAGAAAAATAAATATATGAAGTTTGTTTATCTTAAAATTCAAATTTTATAAAAATGGATGTATAAATGCTAATACCAAGAGAAGGTATTGCTTAATATATACAGTGTGCCTTGAATTTAATTTCCATTTGAAAACAAAGCATGCAAATGAAACACTTATCTGTAATAGAGGATAGATTTCCAGTTTTAATTATCTAATCATGCAAAAGTTGTGTCACCCCTTATGTAAGGATTTTCAAATACATAAAAGTGTTGGGGAATGTCCACCTTAGGGCAAATGCTATATTTCAGTCTACATGTTCTGCAAGAAGGTGATATTACAATAGAAGTAATTCCCTAAAAGCTAGTTTAATGAAAAAGAGAAATAGTACACATTGTACTTCATAAATCCTAGAGTTGAGAGCAAACTTAATGACAATTTGTGCCCAGAGCCTCCCTATACTAAAATTATGTTACAGAGAGGTACTGTCTAAGGGCAACGAAATAATAACAATTAATTACTTCATGATGGTCTGTCCCTGATAAAGTAAAATGATTTGGATGGATTCAACTTAATGAAAGCATATATGATGGCATCGAATACCATTTGTACCCATGATTTTCTCTTGTTTTATAGTAGTTTTAGAATCTCTGGTAATATGCCCATTTTCTATCTCAAATAAAATATGTATAAAAAACATACATGCTGAAGTTGTTGACTTCACCTCATCAAAGAAAGCTAAACATACAGATGAAATATTGACAGTTCCACTCCATTCTTAGGTTAAAAAAAACTAGCATTCTAAAAGAGCAAATTGCATTTAACATAATGAAGTTCACTTCACTATGGCTGAGTTTAAATCCATAGACATTTAGTCATTCAGAACGAAAATGTATTGTCTCCTGCTTTCCTCAATATAGTAACTGTATTCGTTAATGTTTTAAATCAGCTTTAACATTCAAATAAATAATACTTTTGAACAAGCAGATGCCTCCATATAATACAACAATCTTTTTCTTTCCATAATTAATTTGATTTAATTATACCAACAGAGTGACTGTCTTTTACAGTTAATTGATTTATGCTTTTTAAAATAATTTTATTTTTTTGAAAGATTACAAAAAGATTAAAAGATTACTTAGATTACATAAATGTTACACAAAAAAATATAGGGATTCCCATATGCCCCACTCTGCACACCTCCCACACCCTCCCACATTAACATCCTTCATTAGTGTGGTACATTCATTGCAATTGATAAACGCATCCTGGGGCTTTGCCACTGAGCATAGACCATAGTTCATATTGTAGTCTACACTCTCTCCCACACAGTTCTGCATGTTATGTGATGATATAAAATAGCCTATATCTGTCGTTGCAATGTCATTCAGGACGATACCCAAGTCCCGAAAATGCCCCCGTATTACAACTGTTTTTCCCTCTCCCTGCCCCCAGAGCCTCCAGAGGCCACTGCCTCTGCATCAATGTTGTAATTCCTTCCAATGCTAGACTCACAATATGTCTATAGTAGAATAACAGTAAGTCCACTCT
Organism: Cabassous unicinctus; assembly: GCA_029593785.1. NCBI lineage: Eukaryota > Metazoa > Chordata > Mammalia > Cingulata > Chlamyphoridae > Cabassous > Cabassous unicinctus. The sequence continues at coordinate 83,463 of JAQZBX010000150.1, forward strand.
AGTCCATAGCTCATTCTCCAATCCTGAAGATTCTGGGATGGTGATGTCCACTCCACCTCAGATATACAGAATGGCATGCATCATATATCTTCATCTTCATAGTCAATGATTTCTTTTCAAGAGAGTCAATTGTAAAGACACAATAGCATGCATCACGGTATATAGAACAAAGAATTCTAACCAATTAAACACCATCTAGATCAAGATATAGACTATTTTCAGCACTACAGAGCTTCTTCCAGTCATCACTTTTTTTGTCCTTCTCTATGAAGGAAACCACTATCCTTCTTTCTAACACCAAACAGGAGTTTTGCCAATTTTTAAATTTTGTGTGAATGATGTCATACATTTAAATACTCTTGTATTTGTCATCTAAAGTGCATTATTACTCGAGACTCATCGTATTGCATGTAGCTTAAGTTTTTTCATTTGTATTGTTATTATTCCATTGTATGAATATTTCAAAATTTATTCATCCATTCTGCCTTGATAGATAATTGTGGTGTTTCCTGTTTTTAGCTTTTGCTGTTATAGTCTTCTCATATATGTTTTGTGGTACATATAATATGCATTTCTATTGTTCAGAGGAGAACAATTACTGGGCAACAGTGTATTTGCTACCTCAGATTTAATAGATACTGCCAGTAAGTTTCTAAAATGGATACAGCAATTTAAGTTTCTATTGCAGTGAATGAAATTTCCAGTTAATCCAGAGCTCATTGACACTAAAATATTGTCTTTTTAATTTAGTCATTCATTTGGCTGTATAGTGGTATTTTATTATTAATTTAACTTTCCTAATGGCTGAGTTGCTGAGTTTGAATGTCTTTTCATATATTTTTTGGTCATTTGGATATGTTCTCTTTTGAAGTGCTTGCTCAAATTTTTGACACTTTTTTCTCTTGAGTTGCCTTTCTTTTTATTAATTTATAGAAAATTTCTTTCTTAATTTACAGTTGTCTTTCTTTTTATATGTATATGCAGTTATAGTAACACACACACACACACACACACACACACACACACACATATTCTGGTTCCAGTTCTTTGTTGTGTATATATATAGCAAATACATTTTACCACTCCCTGATTTAACTCTTTGTTCTCTTAAGGGAGCTCTTTTAGTAACAGATTTTCTCATTTTTATAGTCCAATTTATCAAAGGTTTTAGCACATTTTGAGTTCTAACATATCTTTCAAAACGACAAATGAAGGAAAACATCCCCTCATATTTTGCCTAGAGCTTTTATTTGTTTTGTATTCTTTCATTTAAACCAGAAATCCATTCGGAATGATTTAGGTACATTAATTAAAGTGTAGACAAGATGTATTTTTATTCCAGTGGACTTTCAACTGAACTGGGAACATCTATTGAAAAGCCCATCTTTTCCCCATTGCTCTTCAGTATTGGTTTTCCATGAATCAAGTGTTTATATAAATGTAGATCTTTTTAAATAATCTCCATTAATCCTTTGGCTTAATTCTCTAACCTATTGCCAATACCACACTGCCTTAATTACTGTAGCTATAAAATTAATTTTTAAATATTTGATAACATTAATTTTTGATGGCTGATAAAATAAATGCACCAGTTTTGCTTTTCTTCTTCACTATTTTTTTTCAGATTTTTTTAAACTTCTAAATATATTTCAAAATTATTTAAATACTTTCCATTTTGAAAATGCTGGGATTTTTATAAAGAGTGAATTTCATCTATAGATCAATTACATCTACAGATCAAATTGTCCCATCCTGAAACATTTTCATATTTTTAGGTCTTTCTAAATTTTTTGATAGACTTATTTTATATATTTCATTAAGTTTATTCCTAAGGATTAGATAAATGTTGATGCTGTATTTTTTTCCATTGATTTTGTGAAAAGTCAGCATAATTTTTGTGCTCCTTTGAATATATTATGTTTTTCTATTGTTTATATGATTTTTCTATTTGTCATAAATATTCAGAATTGTAATGTGCCTATGGGCAGTTTTCTTTGCATATTTGTTCAGTCCTTGGCCTTCTGGAACCTACAATTGGACGTCTACTTTCAGTTTTGGAAAATTCCTGGTGAATATCTCTTCAAACATTTCTCCCAAATCTTTTCCTCTGTTTCTGATGCTCCAATGATTTTTCAGACATTTACACCATTTTGTTTCCTAAGTATTTTTTTGGTATTTTATCCTATTTTTTCAGGTTGTCATTCTTAATTATGTTTTCCAGTTAACTATTACTCCCTTCTGTTGTTAATAATCCGTTAAATCAATAATTGTTTACTAATTTCAGTTATTCAATTTTTATACTAGAATTACAGTTGAATTTTTAAATAGATACCAGTTCTCTGGTGACATTCTACAGCTTGTAATACATTTTCTTGAACATATTAATTAATGCTGAAGACTATTGGAATCACTACACCAGGGTGCTGGTCTCCCAAGCTCTACTTACCTTGGTAGCTATTCCACACTATTAAAAGTATGCACTTGTGTTTTGTCCATATGTTTAAGTTTTTATCAATGGGAGGGATGGTGTTCAACAACCACTCCACCATTACCAACAGCAGAAATATCATTACTTTATAAATTAAGATAGAAAGTAACATGTTTAGGAAATATATACAAATACAGACCCCAACTAAATTAAAATTTTTACTAATTTAATTTTATAGATAAATAAAACAAAAAAAAATTTGGGTTTAATGTTGTGTTTAGGCTTCCTCTAAAGGTTTAGTCTCATTTTTAAAATGTTGTTATGAATGGCGAATGAATTGTAAGCATTAGAATCCTTTGTAGTTCCATGGAATCAGTGGCAAGTACTTGCACTGTTTGATGGTTCACAAATATCCATGTCTAGGTTGCAAAGCTTCGTAATACCACTTGTCATCAGGTAAAACAATTCAACAAATAATTTTTCTTTTCCAGCTACTTGGCTATGTGGTGGGAATGCAAAGTTGAAAAAGGAATAATGGAGAAGACTGAGACCTGCACAGCTAACAATAATCTGGTATAATAAATATTAGGGAACAAGAATGAACAAAACATCTTAGAAGCCCTGAGCAAAGAGTGTTTGATTCCAGGAGAATAAGTGACTCATGGAAGTTTAAAGAAGTTGCTTCAAGGAAGTTTGCATAATAAGTTGGACATGGAAGAATGATGATTATAATTTGTCATGTAGACCAGAATAGCACTGAGGTGGAAAGAAGAAGAGAGATTTAGATACTAGAGAATGTAGAGTTGTGATAACTATCAGAAAAAGGAAAAAAAAAGTCTGAAAATACATAATATATAAAGACTGTTGATTAGTTCAAAGTATCTAGAGCATAAGATACATGCACGGGAGTAACGAGGAAGAGACTGTAAAATAAGGTTAAGGCTAGTTTGGGAAAGGGACTTGAATGTCCTTAGTAAGGAGATGGAGCTCTAATCTTTAGGGAATAAACAAATACCAACTTTGATTTAACTTTAAATAAAATTGATTATAAATATAACCATAATGTTGAAACCTGACAGAATTTCTAAAGAATATTAAAAGAACACCATTTATGTGAAATATCAAACTCATTTTGCTTATCTGCTGCATGGAACATTTTTGTCTTGTAGAAATATGTGAAGACCCATAAAGTAGATAGAAACAGATCCCATTAATGATTAATATTGTTTCAAATTGAAATCCATGATTCATTGTTTATACAGATGTGAGCTCTAATACCATGAACAAATAATACAAAATATTACACAAAGGAATTCAAACTCATTCTGCAAATAAAATGGTAGACACTTGGAGTTGCTGCACAAATTACTAAGAAAGCAATCTGTATACAAAATGAAAGAACTAAGTTTAGGGCACACAGATTAAAATTACGAAAGCAGTGAATTTTATATTTTGGTGAGAACATTTGGATTTGGACGAGTCCTACTTCCAGAAATATTATGTCTTTCAATTTGTCATGAATCCATAGTTAAACCATCATAGATTTGTTCTAAAGAGCTATTTATAGGCTGTGACCTTCTAAAAGTTACTTAAACCTAATATACCCATGTTACAGTTTTAAAGTTTGAAGTTTTAAAGAAGGAATGTATGGCACAAAATACTATCTCATTAATTGATGTAGTTTTCCAATTGCCACTCTTTTTCTCTGTCTCTTGAGTCTCTTCATTTTCACTTGAAATATTTGGGAAATCTTGATTGAAAGGAAAACACCTGCGTCTGTCCTGTTTAGTATTCTACAATATCACTGACAGACTGTGTTTATTAAAATGGCAGGACTTTCTATAAAATTCTATGTTATTTTTCTAAATGTGCCATAGAAACACTGTAAGATTAAACGTAAGTCATTGATGCTTGCCAGAACATAAAGAAGTGGTAAAAGTTCTATATGACAAATATGTTTTCTTATCCCCTTAAAATTCTTGACTCATAAATAAATAAGTGATGCACAGTTTCATATATATATAAAGTGAATTTATAGATTTTCATTTAAAATTGTCAGTGACAGATTTCCTTATTTTCAAAATATGTTACTAATTGCTTCTCCTTTTTTAAACCACTGGCTTGTCTCAGTACCAGAAGCACATACAATTTTTCAAACCAATTTACTGATGTAATGAACAGAAGTTAATTCTGGTACTTAATGGCAATATTTATTCCTTTTCCTTGTCTTTGAAACTCCACATTCAGTTTCTTTTCAGTTCTCTAGCATAGCTTCTTAGTTTTCTTTCTCTGCCCAGACCTTGTATATTTGCCTCATCCATAAGTCAGGAATGTCTTCTTTTCTCACTTTATATTATCCTATGCAATATCTTTAGCCACAGTTACATTTATTGTCTTTGTACCGAGGACCAGAAAAATATATTTGAACCAACTCTTTCTCTGAAGACCCAGCTTTTATAGATAACTCTCTTTTCCATTCCTCCTGTTTTAGTTTGCCAAAGGGGTGCCAATGCAAAGTACGGGAAATGTATTGGCTTTTATAAAGGGTATTTATTTGGGGTAAAATCTTACAGTTCCAAGGCCATGAAATGTCCAAATTGAGGCATCGGTATAAATGTTTTCTCACCGAAGTCAGCTGCTGTTGATTCTGGCTTTGTTGCCAGGTGGTGAAGCAAGATGGCTGCCAATCTCTGTGGAGTCTCTGCCTTGCCCTCTTGAGCTGCTCCACGGGCCCAGCCTCTTGGGGGCTTTGTGCTTAAGCAATCCTTTCTCTCACATTGCAGAATCAAATATGCTGCTGGCTCCCTTTTCCTGTGTCTTGTGAGGGTCCATGTATATCAGACACAGCAAGAGGGCAGAGACTCTCTGACATAGTCCAATCAAAAGCCCTAAATAGATTGTATCAAGTAATCTAATCAAAGTCCCCTCAACTAAATTTAATGCAATCAAAGGGTGTCATGCCCAGAGGAATTGAGTAGTTTACAAACATAATATTTCTCTTTTGGGATTCATAATATAATTTCATACTGCCACACCTCCCCTTAGATAAAATGAGTTGAGTCTAACTGAACATGTTCACAATAGAGGTCATGAGGATCTCACTTTACCTGCATAGTTCCTATGTAAGCAAAAGATTCAGTGTCCACCATATGAATCAACATAGAAACCTGAGAGAGACCCTTTGCTTTTCACTCTTTTTCCTACTTGGCCAATTCCCATCTGCTCCATTTTCCTGAATCACTAAATCCTGAGTATCTCCCTAAACCATCCATGTCCCTTGAGCTCATTGTAACTGACCTACTCCAAACTACCCAATCTCTTATCAAGATTTTTGCTACAGTCCTCTATTCATTCTATGCCTCCACTCTGACCACTCTGTCTATATATTCTCCACTAAGTAGCCAGACTGATGAACTTGGTACTATCCTGTTCAAAATTTCTAAAATAACTGTAAATATAACTGATTTACAAAAGTGTAGAAAACATGTAAAGATAAAGAGCAACAATAAAGTAAACAATTGCATACCTGTCATCAAGTCAAGGCACGAACTTTAAGTGCAATTCCCGTGATCCACCCCTGTCCAAATCTTTTCCCCCTTCTCCTGGAATCTATCACCATCCCGAAACCTGTATCAATCACTCTCTACATTTTCTATGTTCTTCATTATCCTAAGAATCTATAATTAAAACTCTATCCTGCTATGTGTATTTTAGATATTGTACAACTGTAACCATACTATGTTTATCTTCTGGGACATACTTCTTTCACTCAACATAATGCTTCTAAGAATTACCCCTATTAATATATTAGCTTGTATTTCATTCATTTTTTTCTGTTTTATTGAATATTACACAATTATTTTACCACTCTAAATTGATGTACATTCTGATTTTTTTCAAGATTTTGCTATCATGACCATTGTTAATATGAACTTTCTTACATTTCTGCTACATGTGCAAGACTCTCTTTAGAGTATATACTCTATACTAGAGGTCTTATCTTGGAGCTCTTGATCGTGGTGATTTGTAAACATCCCTGCACTTTAGAATCACCTGGGGAGCTTCTAAAAATCCCAGGGGCTGAGTATCTCTCCACCCCAATTGAGTCAGAATGTATGAGGGTGAAGCCAAGTAGTAACATTTTTAGAGATCGCCAGGTGATGCCAATGTGCTTCAAAGTTTGGGAACTACTGGGCTGAAGGCTTGTTCAAATGCCAAAAAACGTTTTTTATAGCAGTTGCATTCCAGTTTACAACTCCAACTGCAGTGGAGGAGAATTTTTGTGCTTCTTAATCTTCACCAGAATTTCATATTGTTAAATTAAAAAAATTTTTTTGCCCAAGCTGGTGAATGAGAAATAGTACTTACATGGGGTTTTAATTTGCATTTCCCTGGTTGATAATAAGGTTAAGTATTTGTTTTAATTTTTATATAAGTGGACCATTTCTGTTTTCTAATCTGTAAAATGCCTTTTCATGTTTCTTAAATTTGTTATACATTTATTTATTATTCCATTTTTAATTGATTGGTAGGATCTTTACATGTTCCTGAAAATCCTCTGACATTTACACAAGTTACAAGTACCTTATCCAATTTTGTAATTTTCTTTTTCACTGTCTTTATGGTGCCTTTTAATGAATAGAAGATTGGCTTTTAATGTAATCAGATACATTCGTTTTCTTCATGTTTTTACTTATTTTGCATCTAGTTTAAAATCATTCCTTACCCCAACTTCATTAAAGATGAACTTTGTCCACTGATCTGATTTTCCCCTCAGTTATGAATTAATTTTCTATAGCTGTTGTACATATGTAAACATATTATATAAAAAACTTATTGGCTCTCATGCTTCTGTTGTGCTATTCATGTTTTTTATTTCATATTGTTTGAAGATATTTAAAAACCAGGATAGGAGAGTTCTCTTCTATTCCAAGTTTGTTAAGAATTATAATCTATGATTTGGTTTTGAATTACTTTTCAGCATACATTAAGATCTTTCTTCTATATTCACTTAATATGATGTATTATGCAAAAATTGATTTCTTAGAGTTATATCAACCTGGCATTCTCGGGATAAGTTCATGCTAGCAACGATGCATTATCTTTTCTTAATACAGTTCCTATTGTGTTTTGTTGGTTTTGCTTGTTTTGTTTGGGGGTGGGGCATTTATATTTAATAGGAATCTGGCCTATAATTCTCATTCTTTTTCCTTTCCCTGACTTTTGCTTATTTAAATGAAGTTATGCTTCCTTTATGTAATGAATTTTATAGAACTTTGATTTTTTCTGTTGGCTAGAAAGTTTATATAAGATGGGAATTATCTGTTCCTTGAACATTTGGTAGAACTAAAAGCTGCCTGAGTCTGATTTTGTCTTTGTGGGAAGGTGTTAACTACTTATTTAAGTATTTAATGTTTTAAAAAACTGTTCTGATTTCCTAGTTCTTCTTGAATTGGTTAAGTGTATTAGTCAGGTTTCTCTAGGAAAACAGAACCAGCAGGAGAAATCTGTAAATATTATGAGATTTTATAAAATAGTCTCACATGACCATGGGGTTGCATGAGTCCAAATTCAGGCTGCAAGTCAGGAACTCCGATGAATGTCCTTGATGAGTTCCACAGAAGAAGGCTGCTGTCTGAAGTAGAGATGGGGATTCTCTCTCTCCATGCTGAAATCATTTCTCCTTTTAAGGACTTCAACCAATTGGATGACATGTCTCTCATTGCTAAAGACAATCTCCTAAGTTGATAGTAGATGTAATCAGCTATAGATGTATTCAGCTCACTGATGATTTAAGTCCACAAAAATGTAGAATTTGGCCAGTGCTTGCTTGACTAAATAACTGGGCACCATTACCTAATCAAGTTGACATATGAGCATAACCATCACGTTAAGTTATATTTTTCTAAGGATTTATCCATTTTAACTAAAGTTTTCAAGTTTACTGTCATAAAGTTTTGGTATATTTTAGTGTTTACAACATCTTTGGTGATGATCCTTCTCAAAACCAATGTCATTGATATCTGCTATCTTTTTTTAGAATTTAAATTAATCTGACCAGAGGTCTTTTTTAAGACACTTGATTCCTTACTGACTTGACTGCCATACTGCCATACATCAAAGTCCTATTTTTGTGTGGTTATATTTTCGAACCTCTTTCTATTGGTCAACTTGCCAATTCCACTGGCAATAGCACTCCGTTTTAATTGATTTTATAACTTCAAATTTAATAGAGCAAGTTTCCCTTCTTTTTTATTTACAATTTTTCTTTACTATAATGGTATTTTAGTATAGTATAGTATATTTAATTATCCAGGTGATTTAGGTTCACTTTGACATGCTTCATGTAAGATATTCTTGGCTATTATTTTGAATGGCATCGAATTCCAAATTAACCTAGGGAAAACTTACATTTCAGTAAGAAATTCTTCCATATATAAATATAATATTTAATTCCTCTTATTGAAATTTTCTTTTATTAATTATCTTCAGCAAGGCTTCATGTATTTTTCCATAAAATACTTTAAGATTTTTGGTATGGTAAGTTATTTCTTAGATATTTTGAGGATTTTCTTGTATTGTAAGCCCAATAATTTTCCTATTCTATTTTCTGATTACTGTTATTGTATAAAAAATGATTTCATTTTCATTTTGCTTTGAGCAATATAAGCAATCTTAAATCTTCTATTTAAGATTCATTCAGCAATGCTCAAATCTTTTTGAAATAATTTGTCAGTTGAATCACTTAGCTTTTCTAAAATCATTATGATGGGTTCTTCAAGTAACTATAACATTGTCTCTTTATGTCCCATTTCCATATATCATTTTGGCTCTTGATGAGATCATACAATGTTGTCTAGTTACAATTAATTTGGGCAGTCATCTATTTGTAACAGACATGCCTCAAATATTTAGCTATTAAATATGCTGGGACGGAGAGAGGGAGGGAGGGAGGGAGGAAGGAAATCCTTATTTAGCCATTAAAGTTTTACTCTATTTCAAGATTGTTAAATTTCCCCTCCCACCCAAAAAGTGAATGCTTGATGAACTTTAACAGTTTTGTGGAGCATTGTCAAGCATTGAGTTGATTAGATTCCCCTCCCCACCTCCCAAATTAGCCTAAACTTTACTTTTTAAATTGAACTATCCATGCATTTCATGAATAAACTGTGTTCAAACCATATAAATCTTTTAATGCAGAGATAGATTCTATTTGCTAATATTTTATTTAGTAAATTTGAACCTTCTATCCTTAAGTAATGTGTCCATAGTTTTATATGTGTTTGTAGATTGTGATCCTGTTGAGATTTGTTTTAATGTATATTTTAATATTTTTACTCTAGAATGCTTTTCCACTATAATTTTAAGAAAATAATTCATTTTCCCATGTTGAAGAGTTTTGTTTTTAAGGCAATGTAGTCAAGTAGTTAAGGAAACATCCTAACTCCCAGAATAGAAATGCTAGTTTGCTATTTGCTAGCTGTGTAGCCTTCAGCAATTAATATATTAACTGTGTGTTTGTATGTGGGTTTTTGCGTGTCCTGATAAGGAAGCAAAAAAAAAAAAGTTAAAATGGTGACTTGTAAGTCTTTTTTTTTCTTTTTCATTTTTAACAAGCAAGCAAATAAATCTCTAGAGATAAACAAGGCAAAACTCGGGGTCATGGACTGTGGAGCCAGAGTGCCTCATTTCAAATCCTGGCTCTGCCACTTACCAGGTGTGTGAACTTGGGGAGCCTATTACTTTTGTGCCTCAGTTTCCTCATCTGTAAAATATGCATGATAATGGTAGCAGGTGAGCTAGGTAGATGAAATGAGTTCATATTTGTAAAGCACTTATAATAGTTCTCGGCACATAATTCCTATATACATTTTTTTTTCTAAATAAAGATGCCTGGGTCCCTTTTTATCATTCCTGCCTCACCACCTGATGATGCCAGAACCACCTTCTCAAATCCTTTCTGGAAGACAAGTTCAAATGTATGGCTTTTATTTACGATTCAATTCAATGGGCACATATCAATTTCAGGTTATTTTCTACCAAGGTGAATTATTCTCTGACTTTGTTCTTTGGTCTACAGGTTTTAGAGGTAAAGTAATTTCCTTCTTACATGATTTTTCTCTCATTTGTGCCATTATTTTTTGAAGATATTGGTTCCTGGTGATTATTCTCTCTTCTTCCTCTCCTTCCTTGCTAAATGGAACATGGAAGGAGCCCTGGCTGTTCCCCGGCTTCTGGAGCATTCACATCGCGTCTTCTGTGCAGAGGAGCAGTGTTTAGTGTGAAGAAGGAAGCTTTACCTTTTCACCTAGGCGTTTTCTCTGCTCCTACTGCTTTGTTTCCTTCCAAATTTGTGGAGGGGAAGAGCAGCATGAGATGTGTTAGAATTCTTCATCACTCTACTTCTCTCTGATACGGGATTAGACACTCTGCTTGTGCATTTCATCAGTTTTATCCTAGGATAAGACGTGTCCTGTGACATGCATAATGCATAGGAGTTGCAAAGCATATACAACAAAACTAGTTAAAGGTGGTTAAAATATGAAAGTTTATTTCTGTATGTTAGCTTTAACATTAAAAATCGCGTTTGGATGACATGTAGAGATGAAAATTTTCCTTAATATATGTGAAAAGGGGATATTACTTTGTGGTTGCTAATGGTTGTGATCAGTTTAAATTTGAATATGCTCAAGTGTGTTGTCAAAAACAATATCCTTTTTATTTGATGTATCATTCCTAAATAGAGAAACACCACGATGATACAGAGTTGCCAGCTCCCTTCATTCTGTCCTTATGACTCACATTTTTACAAACTTATCCTAACGCATCTCTCTCTATATATATTTTATCCCAGGAATAGAAATTTATCACATGCAAAACACCTTGCTTGCAGTAGGATTTTTTAGGGTAAGGTATAATTATCTTCCATTGTCTCTTTCATGAATTAAAAATAGTTTTAGCTCATCTACAAAACTCCAGAATATACTATTTAATGGCAAAGGTCAGTGAAACTACTGACAGAGAAGTATTTGGAACAAAAATAAAAACTTCTTTCCCAAAGTAAAATAATTGAAACTTTCTATGATGTGCCAATGATTGTAGAAAAAAAATCTGTTTTGAAAAAGCAAGAGAAGCGTCATCATTTCATGTTTCACAGGGAGCATTATATTGCCAAGTCATTTACTAAGTATTTCAACAGGTTCCTTTTAATCCGTGGTCTATAGTTCAGTATCATTTCTACAGCTTTTGAATATTGGAACCCTTTGTTCTTTGCTTTAAAAAAAAAAGAAAAAAAAAGGGGGTTGTCAGAAATGCAAAGAACAACAACAAAAAAGGGGTTGTCAGAAATGCAAAGAACATAGCGCCTGATAGAGAAGGAGGCACTAAACATTTTGGTAACCAAAACAAACAAAACCTTAAATTATAAAATGTTGTATTGGTATCCCTTGAGTGAAATACAGCTCAACCTGGATAAGAAATGTAACTGAAGGCTCTTTCTGCTCTTTGAGATAATGGTTTGTCTTTAGACGTCCATTGAAACAAAATAAGTTATTTTCCTTAAGACTCCCTAAAACTTTAAAAATCAGTCTGTTACCTTTTTCAGTTCACAAACTGCAGAATTTTTGCTCACTACAGATACACAAATAGCTTTTGTTTTAAGTGCTCCAAGAGCTAAATGTGGTTCCATTAATGAGGCCCCTCCAGCCCCTTCATTTTAAGAAAACAGTGACTTTACTGATTGTCCTAAATAAGGTTTCAATTTAATCATATACATTTCAGCCGTCTGTGGACACAGCTGCAGGTCCTTGTAGGCTGCCTTAAAGTGTGAATACTGCAGTCTGGGCTTCCAGAAAATGATGGGAAAAATTCTTTCCTCCTCAAAATCACCATACTTGAAGACTCTTTTATTATGATACTATCTACACCATTTTCTATTTTCATTAAAAATGTATTGTTTCGGAGGTTCACACAGTGAGTTTACATGTTCTACTTGTCACATTTTCCTTTCTGGCATCCAGGAGAGTCACTTTTTCAGGCTCTAGTTCTAAATAGGTCAATCTTGGCTTCCACTCCCCCTCCTTCCTTCCTATTCCTCTTTACCTTTCAGTGGGCTTTCTCTCCTGATACTTTTTTTCCTCCCAGACATAAGTCCCCTTTAATACTTGCTAGAGAAGGGAGTTTAACATTATTACATATATACCAGCATTCACAGAGGCTGAATATCACTGGCATAAGGGGGCACTATGTCCGCAGCAAGTCTTTTCATACTTTACAAATGGTTTTACATTTTAGCTACAAAGGTTGGTCACCAGAGCCAAACTTGTTCTTAAGTAGAATTTGTAAGTCCAGCCAATCAAAGAGTTTCTTACATATTTCTGGGTCTCTTCACTTGCAGATGGGAGCAGAAATTGCAACCAGGATCTTCATGTGATGCCCACTCTCCATAAGCTGTCCAGTTTCTGTCAGGTAAAAAGGGTGACTCACAGCAGGGCCACATAGATGAGGATGGTCCTCGTGGAGGACAGCACGTGCTCATGCATCTTCCTTTCATTACCAGCTTCGGTGCGAGGCCCTTCAATCCTGAACGTTGCTAAATCCTGGCTTACAGCTGCCGCACTTTGCTCTCCTCAAAGGCACCTCGTTCTAGAATTTTACTGTCACAGTTGATACTACAGAGCCTCCCCTGTGGGCTCCTGCTCTAGTCGACCTTCCTCTCCTATGCCTGATGCTCCAAAATTGCCTCTTGCTTCCTGCCTTCTCTTTACACATACTAGAAACTAGTTCTTCATTGTAGCCGATTTTGCTTAGTTTTAAGAAAAAGGTGGTGTGATTAAACTAATTCATTTTAAGATATGAATATTGGTTAAAGACAGAATTATTTAATACAAATAATTAATAAATGATGGAACATTGGACCTCAAAAAGCTTCTTGGTGTCCCTAAATTACATAATGGGCAACTGCCTTCTTGCAAAAGGAAAGTCATGTATTATCACTTCACTAGGTACTAATGGAAGTTGCCTCACATTTTCCATTCATCTACACTTGTTCTTTTTCTTTTCTGCCATTCTGATTCTGAATGTAATCTAGGACTGTACAAGATAGGAGGAGTCTGTGGGTCTTATAAAAACTTTGCTCTTATGTTGAGGTGCCTATGGACTGTTGGAAGAACTGTTGTCTGGTCCTCGTTTGATCCCTAATGAGTACACCTGTAACGCAGGTAGAGACCCTGGCCTGCCGACTAGGCCAATTGTGACGCAGGCGGTCAAGGCCGACCCACTAATCTGATATTCCAGAGAAACCACACGGGAGCCCAGCGACAGTCATGCCTGTATTACTTACTCACATACAGAACCCGGTGGCAGCAGGGTGGGGGGTGCTCAGCCTACTTACAGGACTCGGCAGCTGAGCAGGCGGGAGGTACCATACCTGCTCGTAGCAGCCTAACAGAGACATCAGCTTTTATATGGTTACAAACAGTGGGCCACAAGGGTTACTAGTTAACAATGACCAGACCTCCTGATTATTTTCACAGGTGTTCCTTCCACACTGACATCCAGCCCCCTATTCAGGAGGGTCAGGCGGTTGGCCAGACCCATCCATCCTCTTTCCGGGCCTTGGGTTCCTGGACAAGGTGCTCCATCCTCATTTGCCCTACAACACCTGAACTACAACATCTGAACTACAAGACTCAAATGCCTTATTTGCAACATGACCAAATTAGAATATTTCTAACCCCAATTAAAATAAAAAATCTAAGAATGTATTAGAGATTTTAAAAATCATCACAGAAAATAGTTCTACTTCAGGTGTTCTAAGCTGAGAGAGATGCTAACAAAAATGGCAATTTTTGCTCAATTCTAAGTAAAGTTTGAAGTTCAGCCAAGTCCAAATGACTGGCCTCCGTGTACGTCAAACTCCCATGCTGCCACTCATTGACTATCTTCTGGTTGAATCAAAATCAAGGAAAATATTTAAACTCCTGCTATAAGAGTTGATTTCAGCCCAATGTGGAATACTGATCTCTATAAAACGGCAGTATTTCCGGTAATAGCTGTGAATTCAGACAGCAGATTAATAGCATTCCTTCCACTTTTCTTGAAAGTGTAAATAGGAAAACAAAGCTAGATAATTCTTACATCTTTAATAAAATAGCTTAGAAGAAGTTCTGAAGAAAAATAACATCATCTTAAGCCTTCAATTATTTCTACAAATTTTTGTGTGTATTGTCAATCAAAAAAAAAGTATGAAAAACACAAAAGTCACATAAAAAACAGGCAAAGGATAACTGATAACACTGTGTTACAGGTGTACTCATTAGGGATGTAACTTAATCATGTAACAATTAAGTTTATTATGCTCAGACACCAGGAGACCTGTCCAAAAGTGCTCATTGCATCATCATTTCCAGGAGCCCCAAAGTGGAAGCAACCCAAATGTCATCAACTGTAAATGCATAAATTAACTATGATATAGTCATATAATGGGATGCTATATAGCAATAGAAGTGAAAGAACGACAGCTACATACAGCATTGCAAGAGTCTCATAAAATTATAGAGTAGAAATACACAAAAGAATTCCATTTCATTCATGTTTACATAAAGTTAAAAACAGACTAAATCAATGGCTAAGGATATGAACTATCCTTACAAGAAAAAACAAGCAATTGAGCCTGATAAATATTACGCAAGTGATTACAATAAAAGGGCTGTATGCAGTAGGAGCAGCTGTGTTCTTCTGGGATGAGTGCTGTAGTCTACTTCTCGGCTTGGGTCATGTGATAATGGTGTTCTCTATATACTAATATGTTAAGGTGCTCATTTTATAGTTTATATTTTCTTTATGGTATTTTCCAATTAAAAATTTTAATATAAGCAAGATTACATTAGAAAAAGGCAAGTAAATGCAAAAACAAGAAAAAGAGGAATTGTGATTGAAATTTTAAGTACTTTATTGATTAAAAAGAAAACATTAAAACTGAAATAAGTTTTCCAGTTATATTCAGTCTTAGAGAATGGAAAATGTAACGGCTTTCTTTCTCCAATTCCGGCTGACTCTTAAAATAGATTTGAAAAGGTAAAATTTGTAGATAAAGAATTGATAGAAAAGGGAATAATTATTTTCTTAAATCTCAGTTGTACAAGTGTATATGTGATTCAGTGTGCCCAGCCTAGAAGTGTGGGCAATAATATAAATGGTTTTTTATAAGATAAGCATCTCCCATTACCGTTTAATCCCCAATGCAAAGTAAAGAAGCTTAAATTTAGACAAGTTTAAATCAATATTTATAAGTTTGTTGATTTAATATCAGGATTCCAGTAGATAATCAGGGTATTCTCAAACTTTTTAATTTTTGTTTTCAAATGATTTTTCATAACTGTAACGTTTTAACAGACAGAATATCAAATTAGAGATCACTTGACTGATTAATGGGGAAAATTGTATCAAACTTTTCCAAAGGTATAGATGCTTTATAGATACAATTTAGAATGGAAGTTAACAATTCATCTGAGATAGTTCTTTGTTTGGATTGATATGAATATTGTATATATTATTAAATATTATTGCTATCAGAATAGTACACTACTTTTAAAGGAAAAATGTTACATGGAATCGATGTTATGTGACAATTTAGACATCAAATATTTTTAAAGTTAATATTATCTTAATTTAGAGTAGGACACATTTCCTTTGCTGAATGGGATTCCTATAATTGCTTCTTTATTGAAAGCTTCAATTAATCCCTGTAGGAATTTGTAAAAGGCACGAGGTGAAGGCAGTGTTTATGCTAAAGGATTTTGGGTTGTTCCTTCAGGCGTTCCATTTTACTCAGTATTCAGTTAGTTGAGACTTCTAAATGAGGATATTTAAATTAATTGAAGAATCTAAATTCAAAATATTAATTCATCCCAAAATATATTTTAATTATATCTTTGAAATAGACACCAAAAAAAAAAAAGAAACTTTAACAAAACTCAAGTTAATGACTAAATGCAAGCCAATTCAGTCTGTCTGGCTATTGAATCAGTTGCCTACCTTTGGAGATATTTTCACTTGGTACACTACTTTCCAGAGTTTGATTCCACAAACATTAAGAAGCAAGAAATGGTCAAGTATAAACAATGATATGGTACCTGTATTTAATGCCAATTTTTCCAAAAATGAAAAGAATACTTTTACTTCTACTTGAAGAAGCAAGCTCCATGTCTTTCTTTAGTACAGAAAATTAAGAAGTAAACAAAAACAAAAGACTGGAGGAAGAAATTCCACAGTCTACCATGGAGACTGCCCAATGCAACAACAAATACTAAAGGTTAATTGTATTAAAAAGAAAAGAATTGGCCGGCCGTCAAATCTGAGACATTTCAGTAGAGATGAATGAATCCTCTTATCGGAGACATTTTGGAGAATATAGTCATCTAACAATCTGAATCCAACATCCTAGGAGCAGTAAAATTGCTAGTAACAGGGCTGCTTAACTCAGTCTAGAGTGAGTAGTGATTAACTGAAAAAAAAAAAAAAAAGAACAAACTACAAATGAGTTTCTTTTAGTTCTATGTTTGCATATTTTTCAATCATCACTGCTGATGTTAATTATATGAATAAATGCAAATAGTCTGTCCCCAAAGAGAAGAGTTATTTAATTTAGTAGAAGGGAATTGAGATGGTTTTCATTTTCATTCTATTTTGCATCTAATTCTACAATACCTTTCTAAAATATGATGTTCCCCTAAGGAAACCATTTCCCTTCAGGCTGGGAACCCACAGACAATCTGCCTAGAAACCTTTGTGGGACCAGGGTGGACTGAAGAATGAGCATTACAAATAAGTAAATACAACTTTAGAAAATAATAATCTGTGGTTATTGGACACTTGCTTAAATTCATTATCTTCTTTAATGTCCCTAATCCACTGAAGTTGTTGATGTGTATGTATATATATGTACCATGTCCATTTTACAGATGAGAAAATTAAGTGTTAGGAAGGTAGAATAATTTTCTCAAGATAAAACAAATAAGCAAGCAAAATACTAAGAAAGCAGTGTGGAATTTGAATTCATTTCAAACTTAAAAGGCCATGCTTGTAATGAAAATGTATAATTTCTTAACCACATTATGATTTCTATCAAGTTGATTCTCTCTTCCCATAGGCACATACCTAACACTGCTACAAACAGTGGTTAGACAATTTTTGTGCATAATTAGTAGACCATTAACTCTTAAAATCTAACTTAAGAAATTCTTAATAGTTTTTTTTTTTGTTTGTTTGTTTGTTTTTGTGGATTTGTTCTTGGGAACAGCCTATTACAGGAGACCCAAAACAAGTAAAGTGATTTTTTTACTTCCTTCCTCCCTTCCTTCCTTCTTAACAAATATTTTGTAGAGGAAGGATTAGGAGAGACATTAGATCTTTTCCACATTGGTTTAGAACTTCTTGGCATGACTGGAAAATTCTTTCCCACAAACTGGGGCACGTGTTAATGATGATAAATGAGCTCATGATATTTTAAAACGTGTGGCAAGATAATCTATTGTGATATTAGCTTTAATTTTGTTCTCAGTGCTTTTCTACTTTGATTCCATAATAGACATTCCTTCGTTTCCTATGAGGTGTTCCCCGCTGTCCCACCGATGCTAGCTTTATTTCCCTTTGGCTTGCTTACTTAACCATTCAGATTAGTGTGAAGATCCTCCTCTGGTCCCAGAAGTGTGTTTTAATTGGCCTAAGTGAGGCAAAATATCCTACTGGTTAGGATTCAGAGATGTTCACACAGCATCCAAGAAAGTAAATCATTAGTGTGTGAACTTGTGAGTGACTATGAGAAGAAATCTTTACTTACCCTGGATAATGGGGGAAAAGGGTATGTCATGTAGAAATGTTTCCGTTCTTTATTTTACTATCACGAGGAAAATATCCAAGGTTATGGGGTTGGGGAAGTAAAATGTGGAACTTGAGCATGAATTTTATATGAAGGAAGCAGGCAGATTTGAGCGTCAGGAAGAAAGAGAGAAAGAGAAAGATGTCAAACAGCAGAGAAATCCTCCTTGGTGTCATGGTCACGGCGGCAGCTCTAGTAAAAGCTCTGGGACAAGCCAAATCTAACTCTAGATTAGCTAGTTTTGCAAGCCGTGAATCATCTTACGTTTCCTAGATCATTTAAATAAGGCTTTCTCTTGCTGGTAGCAAGGAGATTATTCACCAACTCTCTCCCTGAACAAGAGAGTCTTTTGATAATAGACAAGCATTTTGTTTGAACTCTGTCTGTTATCAAAAAGCTTTTGTAGTGATTGTCCAAAAGCAGATCTCCTCAGTTATCCAGAAGATAGCGCACACTCTCCGCTCACTCACCCACTCCGAATTTGGTTAAGAAAAAAAAAATGTCTGTACTCAAATGGGCCAAAGGAAATTGCAAAGTTTCTATGGAATTTTTCCCTGAAACTCTGAGGGCAGAAAGGGAGGTGAAGATTTGTCTGTAGTGGCGCTGGAAATGTGCCTGTGGTACATTGAGGAAAATAGCAGATTCTCTGAAGAACTGTGTGGTGAACCTAGGAAGGCTGGATGGGAGATTCTAAGGCAAGGAACCCCAAGCTTAACCACGGCATGAAGGCAGCCACGTTTTCAGTCTTGGAAGGCTCTGTGGACTTGGACAATTATATCATAAATAACCAAGGTGGAATTGAAGTTGGGGGACCCTTCTTCAAATATGCTATATTGTATAAGACATTTGGGACTTTTACAGGAATTTAGGATGCAGTTACAGCCATACCAACATAATAGTAAACTTTGCAACAGCCAGTGAATAAATATTCTGTTTTTGAAAGTAATAATACCCGATATTTACTCAGCACTTTCTGTGTGCCAGACACTGAGTTAAGTACCTCGCATGTATCCATGGACTAAAGAAATGTGACACTTCTTTATTCTGAGTATTTTTGATTACAATTCACATCTACTACATGGGCAAAGAAAAAAGAAGTACTGAGTCCTCCAAATGTACTGAAACAATACATTATCAATAAAGGAATGTATTAGGTTCTAAATAGTGCTCTTCTGTATATATGGCTAACTATTCAAAAATGTGATGCCAAACACATTGCTTATAACATCGAGAAAAAGAGAATTTGTATTCCAACTTCTCTACTTTGTTACTGTGACAATAACTACCATGCTGTATACACTAAAAGGAAGTAAAATATAGGTAAAATGCTGATGTATTTGTTTTAGTTTGCTAAAAGCTTCTGGGAGCAATATACCAGAAATGGGTTGGCTTTTATAATGGGAATTTATTAGGTTAAAAACCTACAGTTTCAAAACTGAGAAAAATGTCCAAATCAAGGCATCAGATGCAGTTTTCTCCCCAGAGATCTGCTGCTGGTGATGCTGGACACCTGCCATGGGGCAAGGCACAATGGCAGCTCCGCCTGTCTCTGCCTTCTCCTCCCAGGCGCATTGATTTCAGCTTCTTGCTTTCATAGCACTCTCTCTGCTTAGTGGGCGCGTCTGACTCTATGGTTTTTCCTGTGTCTGTGGCTTTTTGTTCCTCCATTTATAACGGACTCCAGTAAGAGGATTAAGACCTATTCTGGGTCATGCCCTTCTGAAGTTAGGTAATCAAAAGGAAAGTCCTTTAATGGAATCTAATCAAAAGGTGTCCCATCTACATAGATTTATATGCACAGTAAAACAAATATTCTCTTTACTACTTAATTGTTTTTTTCATCATTGAATTCTTTTTTTCTTCTTCTTCTTCCAAATATATCATTGAAATTAAGAAATTACCTCAGTATATATAGTTGCTAAGGATATATATATATCTTACCAGAAATGTTTTATTAAATGCTCACCTTGAATGTGAAACCCCTCATTTATATGATTTTAAAAATCAGATTATAATAGGAATGCATGTTCTTTGTCAAAACTGTTAAAATTCTTACAGATGTTTTGTTTTAGACATATTTGTATTCAATAGACATTTAGTAAAATGCTTCTTAAAAGTATCAGTATCATGTCAAAATACATTTTCTTCTTTATAATTTTTGCATGTGTACTTCAGCAGCACCTGGGCTCTGAATTGGAGAATAAGTTCTAAATCTTTATTGTGACATTTACTGTGTGAACTTGGGCAGGTTATATATTATCTTTACATTTGTAATCATGAGTGATATGAAGAGAAAATGTGAAAATTCACATTTTCTGGCACAAAGTAAGCATTAGGTAACCATTAACTGCTATTCTCATTATTATTACGACTGTGTGTTCTGATGTTTTTAGGTATTAATCTCCCACTGTGCATGTCTCTTCCCTAAGGATACTGAAAACAGAATTAGCTAGTGAAAAAGCAAAAAGAAAAACCTGTCAAGTGGGTAAATTTTTGCTTGAAACATTCCTGCATTTCCCTCAATGATACCTTTATCTCCTTCTCCTCCTTCATCTCCTTTCCTATTCCTTACTTTTCCAAGGACTTGCTAAAATGTTGGTGGATAGTTTATAAAAATATAAATAATATTTTGTTGGCAGAATTAGATTTTAGTGAGCCAAAGGACTGAACAATCTTTAAAACCCAAATAAATGTTCCAATGGTGGCATTTCAGGTTGGGAAGGACATAAAGGGAAAGGACCTTCCATTTTCTGACTATGTGCTATGTGCCTAAAACACACTGGTATTTGAATTTTATCTCATTTAACAATCATTAAAATCCTAAGGTATGTAGTGGATCAATTTAAAGATAAGAAAACCAAGATTTTCACTGATGAACATTTGGGGATCACAGATCTTGTGGAGAGAGGATCTTGGATTTGAGCTCAGAACTTTCAGATTTCCAGATTTACAATCTCTCCACTATACATTCATTTAATCTGGGACTTCCTGAAACCTCTGAAATGACAGATTCTAACAATTACAAGACCCATCTGATTTCAGCTATACAAAATTGTTATGAGACATTGCTCTGCCTTGGGAATTGGCAGGTACATAAATCCATAAACCACAACAATAGTATGAAATAGATCAAATGGCAGATGTCAGGGAAGAGTTATAAAGTGTTAGAAGACCACCAGTAGAATATAATACATTTTTTTTTCTGAAAGCTTAAGAAATTTAATATTTACCTATGAGAGTCAGTGAAATACAGCAGAAAAAAAAATCTGTACTATGAGTCACAAGACTGCATTTCTAGTCTGGAACTGTTTAAAACAGGAGAGCCAGACAAGTCACATCATCTATATTGGTCTCTGTCATGTCACCAGTTATATAAAGTTAGGGCTGATTACTGTGATTCTATGTGGAATAGAGAAGGTTCACGAATTATAGTGGGAAAAAAGAAACAGGAATAAAGGATAAATTACTGGGACACTTCTGCTTCCAATTAAAATGGAGAAGCAGGGACCAGATTTGCTCCTAAAACACAAAGAATTCTAAACAAGGGTTTCAAAACATTGGACAACAAGCAACAAAGGACAAGGACCCCAGAGAGGGGGGAAATAAATGGGGTAAGCATTATGGTTGTGTCGGCTTGTAATATAGTAATAGTTTCCAAGGAGCAATGGGAGTAGGGGAAACTGAGGTGGAATCAAGAAGATAAAGCTGATCTTACTGATTTTAAACAGAATAAGCAAACTCGTAAAATCAAAATCTACTATATTGGCTTCCATGGGATGGGGTGGGGAGAGGGAATGGGAAATTAAGGCTTAAAATGTACAGGGTTCTGATTTGGAATAATGGAAATGTTGTCGTAGTGGTTGGTGGTGATGGTGGCACAACATTGTGAATGCACTTAACAGCACTGAAATGCCCATCTGAATATGATTAAGAGGGGAAATGGAAGATTGTATATCTGGTAATAGAATATTTTTTTAAAAATCCATGAAACTACACTACACAATGAAACCTAAGTTAAACCGTGGACTTTAATTAATAGTACAATTTAAAAAATGTGCTATCATCAATTGTAACACATGTTCCACACTAATGCAAGGTGTTAGTGGTAGGTTGGTATATGGGAAGCCTGGATTTTATGCATGATTAGTCTATAAACCCACAACTTCTTTAATAAAGAAAAAAAGAAGATGGAGCTGAGAATCTGGGGAGACTGCAGAGGGTAGATTTGCTAGGACATAGTACCAGAAGGAGATCTGCACTGAGACATTCTGAAGGTCTGCAGAGTTATAGCTATGTGAAAGCAGTGTGGCCATTGTGTCACACCTATTTCCAAGCCATAAGGACATGGGACAACGAGCATCATGGACCATGGAGCCTCTAAACTTCCAAAACCCCAGGAGTCATAGCACCACAAGTTACCAATTAATCTGAGATCATGCAGACCCAAGTATGTATACCTACCTGCTGGTACTGAAGCCTCTATGAATTGTTTTTGTGCTACCAGGAGTTCCTTGCTAGGACTCATGGTAATTCCAGCCATTCTAGTGGCCTTGTACAGGTGTGGAGAATGTACATGACACTGACCATTAGGTAGCTTAAGAATGTAATAAGAGAACTAGAGCATATTAAAGCAAACTGGAGAGAGAACATTCAAATCTTGGAAAATTCCTTGATTTACAAAGAATACTAGGAAGAACAATAAGCCAGGGTCCCTCTCTTGGCCTATTGTGTTCCAGATAAATTTGAGGAGAATACACTAAAAATAAAACCAACACATATGGAAGATTCATCGCAGTAAGAAAAAAACATGAAACACAACAGGAGCATGATGGATGTAACTCTTAAGTGTCTTGATTGGGAAGGAATTATGTAGAGGAACTTTTCATTGCTCTTTCAGCCCCAACGTGAACACTTATGATGATGCTGAGCTCCCCACATTTTTAGAAATACAGTGAGAACATGCTCTTTTGTATGCTGGGGAAGTTACAGATGTTTCAGTGTTTCCATTTTGCAGCCTGGGAGGAGAACTTAGGTCTAATGGAATGGCCTGTGGTCCCTTGAACCAGAAACCAGGATCAAGCAGTCCTAGTTGCTCGCCAGGGCATGAGCTCTGCAGAAAGGTTGCTTGATACATGCTTTTTTCTCAGTGGCAGGGCCCCATTGCCTTGGATGTAACAAAACCCATCCTTTCAGCAGCACAGGGTCCCTCATATTCCACAAGAAGTGGGGCATGCAAGTCCACCTATGCTGACTCAAACATTTGGCCTCCCTGGGGTCCAGCCACGATGGGAAGTCTTCCCTGCTCTATTGGACCCTTTGCGTTATCTAAGAAATAGTCATTTGTTGCGAATCTCTGCTGTACCTGAGCCTTTGTTCCCATGATGCACCATATGGCATCTGACTCCACATTGTACTTTGTGGGTTATCCAATATTTGTACCCATTTGCTCTAGTTCTGATTCTTTGGGCTACACAGCAGAAATTTACTATGCACTGACTTAAAACATTTAAAGGTGGTTAATCTTGTGCCCTAAATCTTCTCTTTTTCTCAATATATTTGGGATGGAAAAGGCTGAAGGGATCATAGCTATGTATTAGGGGTTGTACCTTATTCTACCACTGTTGCAAGCACACACACAAACACACCCCTATCTGTTTTGCAAAGCAGAGAATTTAAAACAAACCCAAAACACCTATTCAATCCTAACAAGCAATATGATAAAGTCTAGAGGGATAGAATAAAGAGGTTTAAGGCATAAAATAAATTCTTAAAGGATGTTTTCAATCCCAAGAAACTCCCACTAGACTGCAAACTGCGCAGCGAGATTAAGTCAATCCTTTGAATAGCTGGTGGTAAGTACCTTAGCTTGAACTGAGCAAGCTCTGCATAAACACTAGATTAAATTGATTTATAATTTGGGTCTTAGTTGGGCAAAAAGGAATGCAGTAATATTTTCTCTCTCTTTTT
The DNA here is from genome assembly GCA_029593785.1 of Cabassous unicinctus. Classification (NCBI taxonomy): domain Eukaryota; kingdom Metazoa; phylum Chordata; class Mammalia; order Cingulata; family Chlamyphoridae; genus Cabassous; species Cabassous unicinctus. The sequence continues at coordinate 107,738 of JAQZBX010000150.1, forward strand.
TGCATGAACACTTGCTAAAAATCGATAAATAATACTTTATAATCATTAAAACACAAGCCAAAACACTACATACTTTAAAATCATGGATATATGGAACTGCCACCAAAGTAAATCAAAGTTACACTACTTCTCACTGTCCTTGGTACAAACATCTGGTTCTCAACTGTGTGGTACATCCAGATGCTGAAACATAAAGTGTTAATGTGCATCTCTATTAACTACCAGATGTTGTGCTGTCACATTTTTTTCATCCAGTCTGTTTTAGATTCATGGTATGTTCTCTTACTGCATTAGTCTCTTATAAAAGTCTCTTCAAATTATAAAGACAGAGAAACTGTGTTTATGTGTGGGTGTAGATGGATGGATGTGTCTGTGTTTGCGAAACGGTCTTTGTTGCAAGCATTTCTCTATGGGCTTATTTTAGAACTGCCTGACTTGTGATCCACCCCCTGGATGAATCTGAGGTTTCAACTGTCACTTGATCTAGTAGTCTGTCCTGCCTTGCCTTCACAAGGTCTTTTACTTCATTCTTAGGTTATGCATTTTGACATTTCACCTCGCGTTAAAAGTCTTCAGAGTCCACAGCAGAACACACTGTCTTTTGGTAGCTGAAAGTTTTGAATCATCTATGTCTACCTTTCTTCAACCATTTGGCCATTTGTGGCCTAGACTTCATAATGGTGGTGAACCCTCCATAACAATGCATGAGAACGTGTCCTTTCCAGGGCCCTAACGCACCCTGCAGTGGTAAATAGCAGTTACCAACCTACATTTGAGTATGTAAAGAAGTGTATCAACACAGAGGTCTTGATGGCTTGCCAGATATACAATAGTAAATTTATACCAGACCTTCATACTTACGGTGTAATGGAGCAGTCATTACTCAGTGAAATGCTGGATACTTTTTAGCTACTCAAAAAGCATTTGTTTCATAAACAATCTTTGTTTCTGGGTTGGGATTTTATGAGCCTCAATATAGACTGGTAATGCATATGCATGAAAAACTTAATTCTTTGGTATTTTCTGCCTATTTTCTTTTATTGCTGTATTGACATATATGAGATGCATGAATACTCTGAATGTTCAGGATGTTTCTTTAAATCCTTTGTTTACTCTTTAGGTCACTAATCAGATATTCATTTTCACACATTGCAATTTTGAGATTTTTTATAACAATTGCTAAGAAGGATTTAATTTTGTTCATTATTATCCTTTTCACTTTTGTGTATTGAATTGATTATTGCATTGAACCATGATTCCATTATTTTGCAGAAATTTTCTTAGGGTTTCAATAAATAAACTGCATATAAAAATGTTACATGTAATTTGTTACTTTTTGTTTTAAAAAAAAAAACAACCAATTTCTTGTGATGCCCTTAATCAACTTTAAGTGAATAAAATTAGTTTGTCTTTTTATGAATTTTGTATTTTAACAATTTTCCAAACAAGATGCTACATGAACTTTCTCAGACTTTAGGCATTTCATTGTATGGGCATTAGCAATTATCACGAATCAAGTATATGTTTTAAAAGGTAAAATATTTTATCTTTTCATTTGTTATTTGTTTTCTGACTACAAAATCTAAATTCAGAATTGAAAATGACATAAATAAAGAGTCCTAAATCATACAATGCATTGTTTTATTAATCTTGTATAATAGTGTTTAGTTTTATCTGTGTGTGTGTACACACACACTTACATACACACATGTATGAAAATCAGCATACTTCTGATTGCTTTAAAAGCTTATACTTATGTGGGTGTATTAGTCAGGATTCTCTAGGGAAACAAAACCAACAGGATGTATACATATTATGCAAATATTATGAGTTTTTAGTTAATAGGAATTGGCTCACACAACTATGGGGATGGGCAATCCAAATTCTATAGGGCAGGCCACAAGCTGGGAACTCCCATGAAGGTTTTTTGATGAATTTCCCAGAAGAAGCACCAGGCCAGTGCTTGCTTGACCAAACAACTAGGCACCCAAGCCTGGCCAAGCTGACACATGAACTTAACCATCGCAGTGGGTAATGGCAGATTTAGTCAATAGGGCCTCTAAGACTAGAGATTTTGGACACCATCAACCATCAATGACTATTTATCCAAAGAAGATCATTTAATTTCTTTAAAACTCACTCCTTGGAATGTGATTAAAAAAAAAAAAAATCTTGAAGTTAAACATTTTTGCATGGCTAGAGACACACACAGAGCACATTGGTCATCAGTAGTTGAAACCATTTGAATCCATCTCTTGGTGTTTCACTAGCATCAATTTATTTAATGGTAAATTTGAAGAAACACTGGCTTCAGTACAATCACACAAATCAGGGAGACCTTATATGAAACTGAAGTAAGTGCTAGAGCAGGGCTTCTGAACTTAATAACCATATGATTCACCTGGTGATTTTGTTAAAATGTAGGTTTTGATTGCATGGGTCTTGGACTGCATTTCTAAGAAGCTTCCAGGTGCTACTGATACTGCTTATTCAAGGACTGCATTTTAAGTAACCAGCTACCAGCCAAAGAGAAGTTCTGGCTAGGCCTGCCATGTTTAAGTTACTAGATAATTAATATAAGGTTAATAGATAATTGAATAAAAGTATCCTCAGTCATAGATTTTAGAATGCAATAGCAAGATGCATGGTAAGTACAAGAGCATAGCAATACTTCCTTAATATGTTATAAACTATAAACAAAGTAGTAAGTTGGTGCAAATGGCCTATATGAAAATGGATATTAGATGGCTTATAAAAGGAGGTTTGTGTATACACTAAGTTAAATTTCCTGAATTTTCTGGGTGATGTAGTGAGGCTATAATAGGCATAGCAAAACCTCAGAGATGGCTTCCCTTTATCTGGTAGGATTTATGGTAGACAGCTGGTACACCACTGAAATGAATGCCAGCCTGCCTGCCTCCTGTGAAGAACTAGGGATACTGGAGAAGTCGGGATTGCCTACCAGCCTCCATCCTAAAGGTATTTAAAATACTGTATCCTGAGAGATTATCACAGGCAACTACAACTTCTGTAAGTTTTTGTATGGCAGATGTTCATGTTTGGTAAGGCTTAAGTCCAGTTTTTCAGGGAACTACTTCATTTGACCACTGAAAGCATTCTCTTGGTTTAAGGGTGACAGGCTAATGACAGGGAGGTGGTCTCTTGTCTGGGGGCTGGATACGATAGGGAGCTCTGATAGCTCAAGAACTTAGGGTCCTTTGGTACCAATCAGTGTGGGACAATGTGTTTATTTATGCTGGAGATTCAGTGTGTGGTCTTTTAACATGGATTATCTCATTTCATACTTAAAACAGATATATGGAGTAGGTTGTTTTTTTTTAATTTTATGTTTTAATCATATGAGGAGCCCAGAGTGTCAGTGAGATTAAGTTACTTATTCCAAGCAGTGGTGCCAGAAATTAGAAGAGCTGGAATGTAAATTCAGAGTCTCTAACTAAATGTTTCAAACTACTCCTAATAGTGCTTCTATAGATGTAGTATATATTGATTGCAGGCTTGCTTGCTTGATTTGTATTAAGTGTTGTTGGATTTTCCAATGTGACAATTGAATAGTCTTTGATGATATGGGTTTACTATGGTAGTAGTGTGGTAGCGTGTAGTTGGGTTCATTTAGAGGGAAATCTCAGTGTGCATATCTCAAAAGGACCTTCATCCTGACATGGAAACACATTATAGATGTGTTTTGTCTAAATAGCTGCTTGGTTAAAGGAGTTCAGATGACTCAGTTAGGTTGATAGATTCCATCTGGGCCTAAGTTGTCTAGAGTCAGTATATAGGAAGAAATCATCAGGCAGCTGGTCAAAGTCCCTTGGGCACCCAACTGTCAGCCAATGTAAGGCATGCTGAGAGAGACCAGGAAGCTGACCTCAGAATGTCACCTCTGAGCCATCCTACCAAAGCATGTGAAAGATAAACTGAAAATGGGGACTGTTTTAACCTGGCAATTATGAGGCCACACTAGGAGGAAGCTACGAAGTGCACGGATTTATGTGAGCATCTCATCACCAAAGCAATTCTAGACTCAGATCCACAGAAGCTGCTTTCTATAAGTTCCTTCTGTAAAATTTAATAGTGTAGTAGATCAAATGTGCTGAGTGAAACTATTACTCAGAGGCTGTATACACATTATAAAACACATCCTATGGAAAAGTACATTTGATAAAACTTTAAAAACAGCAAGAAAGCTCATTTTTCATAAATGGATACTGGATTCAGAATTTTTATTCATTCATAATACCATAACTGAGTTTCTTCTACAAAACTTTAAATGCCAAAGTTTGAAAATGATTGGGGATATTTGAGAGGTGGTAAGCTTCAACACAGGAGATTGAAATGATTATACTTATTAGCTGTACAATTTTGAAGTACAGAGTAACAACTGTGAAAGAACCTTGGCATCTCAAAGGAATGACATGGGTGAATAATACAGACTGATTCTTAATCAGGCAAATGTTACCAAACAGACAAAACTATGCCTATGAGCAGACGCTCTTAGTTTTCTCATGTATGGTAAATTTTGTATTGGGAATAGTTAAAATCTTAATTACTTAGAAGCTAATTATCTGCTTCATCAATCTTCCAAGACCTTGGCTTCTGGATTTTCTCCTGTTGATCACCGTTTGCCAGTCACCCTTGGCAGGAGCAAGGTGGGCTGGGGGCCCAGGGCGGGAGGAGGGGAAGTGAACACTGAGGATCAGGTTATAGAAGCAAACACAGAGCAGGGAAAGTTGCTATAACTGAAAATTATCCATTTTCTTTCCTATTAACATTGATGAAAAATCTAGTAATGAAGATGACTGATGATAAAAATGAATTTTCAGGTGTTTTGTGACTTTCCAATTTGAAATTAATGGAAGAGGTAATTCCTTTTTAAATCAATCTAGAAAAGAACATTGTGTCATAAAATTTGCAAAATATATTTCATATTTCTTTTCAGTGCTGCTAAGAATTCAATTCGGATGAAGTGTTTCTACCTGTGGTTGGAGACTGCACATAGGAATTGAAGCATCTGTTGTTTACAGCCAAGATATTTTTACTCTGAGAATATTAGCAAAGGCAGTATTTTTTAAAGTAAATTGGTACAAGTTGTGAACATTTTTATTTTATACTGCCATATCATTTGTATACTTCTCAATAGCAAAATAATGTCATAAATCCTTTCCAAAAGTCTTGATCACTCTACCTGCCTTAATAATGAAAGGCTTTAATTCTTAGTATTAATTATAATGAGGAAGTGAGCAAACCTGGGGACAAAATTTTTAAAGTAATATGTTAGCAAGGAAACACTGTGTTTAAATGATGGACTTAAGGTTCTTCTAGGATACCATGCAATACTGTATATCTTTAAAGGATGTAGATAGACATCTCCACTGTATGCTAAGATTTTCAGAAAATCCTGTGTTGTTGGTTGCTCCACATATACTCTTGAGATCTGACAATCTTCCTGCCATCTAGAATTGCTTATTTTATTAATAGTCACTAAAACATAGGTCCATGGCTTGAGGCATTCCATTTTGTTCCAGTGCCTATCAACCAAATTAGCCCATACTCAGTGATGTAAAATACCATTAATTTGCTCAGATTCCATGCAGCAGAAATCCAAACAGGGTACTCTTGGAAGAGTGAATTGTCTCTGCCCCTGATGTCTGAGGCTGCATTTGGCAGTCATGAAGACTAATGGTTACCATCTGCTAAAGGCTCACTCACTCATGTTTTGGGTGTCTGGCAATTGATGCTGGGAGGACTCAGATGGTTGGATGCTGAACAGCCAGGCTGCCTGGACATCTGTCTTTATATGTCTTATTTGCTCTTTCCAGTATGGTGACTTCAGGGAAGGCAGACATCTCACATGCTGACTCAGCTCCCAAGTTCCATGTCCCCAAAGAGAAAGAACCACAGACACAGCCTGTATCACCTTTGCTGAAATACCCTCACAAGTCATGTAAAGTCACTTCCATTGCATTCTCTTGGTTAGAAGAGAGGTGCTAAGGATGAGCCATATTCATGGGGAGAATAATAAGACTCTATCTCTTTAAGAAAGTTGGATAAGAGATTTTGTGGAGCGTTTTCAAACTCTCACACATTGTTAAGAGAAAGAAATATATGTATATATTACAAAATTTTTAAAAAGTAGTAACAAAGTCAGGAGATGTTTCTCAGTCTTTATAACTTGTGCTCTCTTTCCACTCAGCTGAAAAAGGAAAAGTAATTACATGACATCACTGACAATCTTCTTGAGATAAAAGAAAGGCACGAGTTATTTTAAGAAGAAAGCTGTGATTAGATTGTGCATAGGGCGGCTGATAACATTTCTGTCTCTCCCACCTAATATGACTTGGGTGGGAGGATGGGGCTTCTCCAATTACGCTAGGAAGCTTGTGAAATAGTTCAAGGAAAACAGAGGCTTGGGAAATTAGGAGATGTAGTATCGGATCCTTACTGTTATTATCCTGAAGGAAAAATAAAGGCAATTTATTGAAAAATCCCACCTGGTATATGTAACTATTCAGACATTCTTATTCTGGTATTCATTGCCTTTGAAAATTAACTTAGTAATTAATCTGTGGTTCACAAACTAGAATGGAGTCTGTCCATGTTGGTGATAAATTCCCATAAAACATAAGGGAGAACGACAAACAAACATCAAAAATTTCTTTTCCAAGTCAGAGATTCTTCAGATTCATTTAAAAATGACCCAGGCTTCATGTTCTACTTCCTGTGCTGTTGATCATCATAGTTCTACACACAATCACAACTATCAAATTAGTACAATGTGGATCTGTATCCTGATCACTTCTAAGTGTGCCTAGACTAAAAATATTTGATTTATTTTGTATCTCAAACAAAATAAAGCAGTAATATTTGGGAAGGGCAACAAGTACAGGGAAGCTTAGAAACTCAAATTTGAAAAGGCATTGCAAATACAAAAATAATCCTGAAATGTAGATGCATATATGTTTACACAATTTAAAAATTGATACTCATTTAAATTATATGCCCTCAAGGTAGACTAAAAGCTTGGAGCAGGAAATTGATATCTTTAAGTATTTATTAACAACGTATTATCCCTTCAAAGGGAAATTCTCTTATACCATTATTACAAATAACAAAAGGGATGCTTAAAGTAGTTAAATGTAAATTATCAAGCAAGAGTCCGAGATGTTACATGAATACATATTTTTATTTCTCAAGCATGTAATCTTTCTAATATGTTATGTGGCCTTTAACATTTTTTAACTAAATACCACAAACTTGTGTAATTTGAGTCAGTAAGCCTTTCTAAGAGTGTATCTCTGCCCATATAAAATTAACAAATATGGTATGTGTATAACATTTTAAATTGCATTCATAGACATAATTTTTAGATTTATAAACAATTCTGTCCTGTTTTCTTTGTTTCCTTTTTATTAAATTTCTTGACAAATATAATAGGTGAAATCATTTTACCAGTTGTCATAGAAAAATAATACCCCTAAGAAGAAGAGCATATTTCCTCACAGTTTATTTCTTTACAGACAAAAATTTATGGCACTTTTCCTCACAAAGCACTAAGTATACAGGAAACAAAAATAAAATTGGAATAATTCACCTCAATTTTATATAAGGACAAAAGGTCAATTTCTAAAGATCAAATATTAAATAGTGATACCTCAGGTATCACATTTAGAAAGAGCAAAACGTGTCAGAGTTGCCGTTTTAAATGCGAGTGTTGCTCAAGCTTTCACTCAGGTCTCACCAATTGCCTTTTACATATAATTGCCCTTCTTCAATGAGATAAGAGAGAGAAGATCAAAACATCTTTCCAGATGTCCACCTCTGGTGCTCAGATGCTCTGAGGACTGTTTGCTGCAGAACAAAGAGATCCTAGATAAGGAAAGTTCTCGATGCATTGCAGGACTTGAATGACAGGAGGGAGGGATGGCTACCAGATACATCTTCAACAAGCCCTGGCAATGAGGGAGAGACTGATCTGGGAGCTGGCAACCATGGGCAGAGAGAATGAGCTGCCTTTCCCTGAGGGCCAATGCTACAGCCCTACCAGCACCTGGATTTCCTTAAGTTGAATATACGTGGTATAATTCCACCAGTAACCTGTGAAATAATAATTCAAGAGTAAACAAGTTCAAAAGAATGGGCGGAAAAAGTGAATAAGACCAGTAATGTTTGCTGAAAATAAAAAGTTTGGATAGCTTCTTTTTGGTTGAAGCATGGCATAATTTCAAACACTAATACCTTCATTTCACATTTTTATAAATTTTTGTCTAATTAATGGTAACTAAGAAGCAAATAATAACATTACACATTTTAATCCATTGTGGAAATACTAGTTTCAGTCACAGGCAATTCTTCCTTTATTTTTCACCATGTTATAAAGGAAAATGCTAAATGACATTTTAGCTTTCTTAGCTGGAAATTTCATCTGTTACCTACTGACAAAAATATTTTAAAGGGAGAGAAATCAGTAAATTGCTTGATCACGGAAAAGACTTGATGAGCATATGCCAAAGAAAATTCACACATATTATTAGAGAAAAAATAATTTATTATATAATAGAAAATTATTTAAATCTGCATGTTGAGAGCATATTTAATTTTCTATAAAAACTATAGAGAAAATTTTCAATATATATGATTAAATTATTGAATCCCTATGATAAAGAATATATTCTGCAAACTACAGACTGAAAATGTGACCTTTCAAGGGAAAAAATCAGGCCTGCTCAGATTTCTGCTTAGAAACCTTTCAGACTGGAAGACATTGGATGAACGGTGGAAATTCTGAAAGAAAGAAAGTATTATTCATATATACTCAAAGAAAAAGACAACAAACAGATATTATCAAATATAATTTAATTCAGAGTATAGGAATCCATGAATGCTTTCACTGTGGGAAAGCCTACTAAAAGTTAAAAAAAGTCAGAAGTCAAGTATGATTAGTTGGATGGGCATTAATTTGTATTTGCTCGAATTTATTTTTATTTTATTATTCTAAAGAAATTAAACCCATGATGTTTTTATTACCATGTATTTATGATGACATGATTAATTCAAAACCAAAACCAAAACAAAACAAAAACCAAAAGTTTGTTTTCTTTTTCTTCCTCTTCGTCATTCTTCCATATCTCCGACCATACATACACATACAGATCTAGAATGGTATTCAACTAATGTTTATATAGAATTCTTGTAAATGCCATCATATTTATTTTAACATCTTTATTGAGGTATAATTGAAATACATGTTTAAAGTGTAAAATTTGATAACTTTTGTATATGCTTATAAAGCCATCACTGCAATCTATTTAATGAACATATTCATCACCCAAAAATTATCCTCAAGTCCCTTTGTAATACTTCCCTATTGCTCTCTATACCCTCCTACCCCCAGACAACCAACCGTCTGCTTGTTCCACTATAAATTAGTTTGAACATCCCAGAATTTTATACAAATGGAATCATAAAGTAAGTCTAATTTCATCTGACTTCTTTCACTCATATTTAAAATAGAGCAGTAACACCTTCTGTAAGCAGACCTTTAGCATATTTGAAATGGCATAATGATTACTTTATTCCCTCTTGCAAATTAGTTTTCTGTGTGTTGGATTTTTGTGATGGGCAGAAAATAAGTAATGGAATGTTATTCTCCTAGATGGAACACAGAATTGAAATAAAACTGTTTTCTAGCTATCTAATGGGCCATACTTTTTTATTAAGAACAAAATCAATCAGATGATGAAAGTTTAACTTTATAGCAATGACACTTTCTGATTTTAAAGCCATTTGATTGCCTGCTATACTATTTCTGAATAATGTATGCTCTTGAAGTTTAGTAATTAATTTTATTTGGAATTTCAATGCATATAAATGTAATGTGATCAGGCTTATTTGACAATATTTTATATTTGATAATAAATGCTAAAAATGTCTGAAAACTAAATATGCTGCCGTGTAACTCCTAATTTCTGATTAGTGATATTCCTATTAGATATATAGACTTGAAAATACCAAAGTCAAACATATTAAAAGTTGCCTGATCTCTTTCAGTATGTTTGTTTTAAAAACAGGGAGAGAAAATATCTACATTCATTGATTTGGATGATCTGAAAGTAATATGGTCCAGAGAAAAAGAACTCCTAACATCTGACATCTCTTTTCTGTGGTTTGGTTTGCGTTATATATTACACTTGGCCATTTTGGAAGAGTTTGACCCACTTCTGGCTAAAAAGGTTTTGGGTGCAGTCTTTTTTCTTTGGTACTACTATGAGGTCTTCTTTATAAAAAAGGGAAAAAACAATACATACATACACATATATTGACATACACAAATGTATATGGAGAGATGGAGAGAAATCTACTCTTAAAATGTTCCTCTCTGAGCAGAGAGACTGTAAGTAAGTCAGTAAATTATTTCAGTGTGGGCTTGAATTGAAAAATATCAGCTTGATTAGATGTCCAACATGATAAGCGTGTTGCCTGGTCAAATACTACACCACAATTTAATGTTCTCATTCAAGATAAACAGCAACAGTCTGCACACTGCCATGTCTTTAAAAACTAAAATTTAACTTTAACTTTCCTGTATTTTTGATGTATTGGATTATTATTTAATGTGTTAAAAAAGAAGCACATATGTATAGTATTATATCATATGTTTTTTATTTTAGTAACTGTATTTCAATATATGTAACTGATTTCCTTTGTAATTTTATTTTATGCATTTAAAAACATTCTTGTGGGGACGTGTTGGTGCGGGTGTGATATATTTATTAAATAATACATAGTATAGTGTGGACTTAGCATGATTTTTATTTTATGTAGTGTGTTCTGAGTGCAGTGGATAACTGCCTGCAAAAAGGTTGGAAAGGATGGCGGAGACGGTTTTATGACGCCATGGGAAAATTCAAATTTCTAAATGTTCGCGAAAAATGACAATTTGAACAGATGTTGAACTGTGTTAGGTTATTAGGTATTGAAATTATGGGAAAGTCATAGAATGTAACTTTGAATAATCCTAAAGTTTAATTTAAAGACATGCTGATGTTGAGTGTCATTAACTATCTGCCACTACAGTCTGAGAAGGGGCCTGTGGTACAAAAAAAGGTTAAGAACCCTGCTCTAGAATATGTCAGACGCTGCCACTGTTCTGCTCAAATCCTGCCATGGTTGCGTTTCATTTCCTTTTGAGTAAAAGTCAAAATTTGGCCCTATCCTTGCTTTCACCTATATTAATTTTGGCCATAACATACCCAGGCTTGTAAGGGCCTTAAACAATGTTGAATAGCTATTTCCTTTTCAGTAAAGGAGATTTATTATTTTGTACTTTTCAGGTGCACTGAAACAAAGCAGAAACATAATTTAACAACTTTCAGAGAATTCACTTCCCTTGCCCAGGAATGATCAGAAAGGTTCCTTATGCAAATTAACTCACTTGTGATTCAAATGAAGTCTTTTTCCCATTTGGAGCCTTTTGAAAGCTAATTTAAAGCCATCAATGGTGACCCGGTTCTAATATCTTTCTCCAGAAAATGTTGCATTATCAATGATTTATTAAGAGAATGCAAAAGTGAAATCAGCACTCATTAGATTTAATTTCTCTTTTACTTATGCTTCTCCTTTTCCTTGGAAGGGGCTTGAGGATTGGAGGCTACATGTTCTCATCCAGGTTAGGACGATGCCATGGAGGTAAAAATGAAACATTGGTAATATCAAACAAAGATTTTATTGCATTTAATGTGACTTTTAGTTTATTTCCTTTTTATGTACTATAACGATAAATTTTGGGATGTAAGACAGATATCAATTTATGGACAAAAAGTAGAATCTAGTTTCTTTCCTAATTTCCATTTACTTCCTTTTCAAAACACACATACACACACTTCAGCGCGTAGCTTAGGTATAAGAACATGAAGCTTGGAACTGGAAAAAATGCAGTTTTCTTAAAGAAGTTTAATTTCATAGCCCTGAGTTATTTCAAGGATTAGTGCATGCAGTCATGAGAAAAAGAGCTCAGTTTTATTTTGTTCTGTGTTTACATTTTTACTCACCTGCTTTTCAAAATTCCTCATTCCCATAATTCAAATTCTTGAAATAGAGCAAGGAGACAGACATACACAGGGAAATATTGAATAGTTTAAAAAAACAACAGCTACAATCACACGGACATTTTCATTTCACTGAGAAATGTGGGATTTTAAACTGCTCATAATGGTGCTCTCCAAAGTCTGCAATTAAGAGAGAACTTACACTTTCAAGGCCACATGGAAGTTTTTAAACTTGTGCGATCTCAGATGATTTTGCATTCTATTTTTCCTTTTCTGTGTTTTTCAAATATATTAAGAAAAATTCAACTAATTCTACTACTGGTTTATAGCATGCCCTGTGATAGTATGTTTTTACTCTTAAGTCTTAGAGGTATGAAGTATTTTCATTTTTTATATGATCTTTTTATCAATATTGAGCTATACTATAAAATAAGTATGTGGTGGTAAAAGGGTTTCTTATGCTAAAATCCTCCATTGTTGTTTTTTTTTTTAAAGAGAAGTGAGATGACTTCTAAGTTCTGTAATTAAAAGAGAAAGAGCCAGAGCCTAGTTTAAGTGAAATGTGGTTTCTAGAAATAATGCGATCAACTTTAAGTTGCACAGGTCATTTAACTGATCTGGGTCTTCTTGTTCTCATTGATAACTTAAGTGGTGAAAAACAAACACTGTCTAAGGTTTTCAGCTAGAAAACACAAATTCTCTGATTATGCTGAAAATCAATACCACCTGTGAAACCTCAGCCTCTAACCTGCCGTAGATGTTCTGTAAATTCTCTAGGTCCTCTTCTTTCCTTGTTATCCTTCCAAACAGGGGCCAAGCACCTCAGTGATGATTCCTGAAGATTGGCCTATCTTTTACTGCTTTCAAAAATCACTTTTTGAAATTATGGGAAATAGGGCAGGGAGTTAATAGAATAACACAATTAAAAATGAAAGAACATTTTGAGAAGCACTCACTTTATAAAGAAGCAAACATCCACTCAGTAGTGGCAAGATTTAAAGACAAAAATGCAGTGCCCTTGGAAATTGCTAAAAGCATCCCAATTCAATCATCTCCAAATAATTCAATTTAATTAATTTTTATTTTATCATGTACCTACTATGAATTAATATTTAAACTGCAGGTAAATCCAGATTGCATATTTAGTAATTTGATAGTCAAGCATTTTTGTGAACCTTTATAATCTTTAAGCACTGAGGATATACAAAAGACATCTTGTCCTCAAGGGAGACTAGAAGGTCCATAATCCGAAACTGTATAAAATAGTAGATGTGTTATGATAGAAATAGATTCAATACTCACTGAAGTAGGGAGGAGGAAATGGTCAATGCTATTTTGTAATTTTGGGGTGGGAAAGGAGAGCAGTGAGGTTTGCCAAATCTTTATGAGGGAGTTGCCCTTAAATAAATACTGAAAATCAAGTAGTTCTTGACATATTAGTAAAAGAAGAGGTATGGCTGAGGGTACAAAGTTGTGACACAAGCCCCATTCCTTCATTTGTCCATCCATCTAACATCATCTGTTATTGAGATCCCACTGGGCTCTTGGAACTGGCAATTCCACAAGAATGGACAGAAAAATCTGCTTTTATACAGTACAGAGCATTCTGGGACCTGCAGATTCTTGTAGAAAGTTCACATAAGCCGAGAAGAAACTGGGGGAAAGCTTTGAAAGAAGACGATCGAAGAGTTAATCCTTGAGTATCAATACAGCTATTATGCCATACCTAATGTGTGAGTGTCTTCAAGAGACTTTACTGCTATATTATTCTCTTTGTTGGGTTGTTCTTAGTGCTGTAACACTTACACTGCCAGTCAGATGAGGTGGTGGTACACTTTGCTGGCTTCATCCCAACTTTTTTCTTCACAGAAAATGAGAATGCCACTGAGGTGTGAGGTAGTCGTTATGTACTGATGTGAACCATGCTGGAAAGCCACAGATAGACCTCATCATGACCTGAATATAGAGTCATTCCTCAGCCAAGTGACACCTCTTAGCCCGCCATAACTCCTTCATTATTTAGCTCTTAGTCTATTCTATTTTCCTTCCATTAACAGAGCAAGGGATTGAAGTTTTAATTGCAGAAGAATAAATGCTTTACTTTCAATAGAGACACTCATAACCTCAGATTTCAAGAGAGCAATCGCTATGGTTTCTTGATAAATGACAACCAGAAATTTAAGTCAAACAGCCATCAAATTTGAAAGTTTACATCAGCATTTATTTGTGGAACACACTCTTTTTAAAACCATAAACCATTAGAACAAATTACAAGATGATTATAGAGTTTGTCTTCATGTTTGCTTTCTCACTTGTCCATTTTGCAAGAGACAATATCCTTTTTAAATAAGTCAGGAGTTTCATTCATTATGCATTAGAAGTGCAAAAAGAAAGTGGGGTTTTCTATTTATAAATATGACTTCAAAGCCTGTATGATTGTAAGCTAAATGATACTTGTTCTGTATGGACAACAAAGATTGTTCTGAGTTTTGATTGCAGCTCATTAATAGACAATACATAAAATAGTTCATACTTACTTTTCACATGTCTTCTCAGGGACATTTTCAACAGTATTCACATCAGAATAAGTAATTTTCAGGCCATCCACATTTTGTCAATGTCATTGATTGGAACACAATTATTAATGTCAGCTGTTTTTCAAGGACTTGACTATATGCAAGGTGGATTCAAAGAAATCTAAAGCTGATTCCCCAAAAGAAAGTAAAATGTAGTTAAAATTTAAAGATTTTATATATCCGTTCAATGTACTGCAGTAATAAAAATCACAGGAATGATCTGTCTCTTGTTTAATTGAAATGACGATAGATTTCAGAGTTGACATATCCTCAGAGAAGGGAGATGCTGAAGCTATGCTTTTATTCCATTTAGTTTCACTGTGTAGCAGTGTAAACTGACTTAGTCTGAGTCCATTATACATCTAGCAAAGACTTACTTTATAAGCAACTATGTGCAGGCTATCAATTAAGATACTACTCGGTACTCACATTCTGAATTAGAACAGCTTTATTAATGGATGGCATCATGTATTAAATTGCATCTCCCAGATAGATCTGCTCAACTCCTGATCCCCTGTCTTGTGAATGTGATGCTGTTTGGAAAACGGGATTTTTGAAGATGTTACTGTTTAATATGAGGTCAGAGTGGGTTAGGGTGGATCATAATCCAACATGTCCTCTTAAAGAGAGGAACTCTGGACACAGTCAAAGAAAGAATGAAGACAGCCATGTGGCTGAGGCAGAGATTGAGTTATGTCAAGGATTGCCAGCAAACCCCCTCTAGAACCTTAGACTTCAGAGGAAACGTGGCCTTGCCGACACCTTGACTTGGCCCCCAGTACTGTGGGACAATACTTTTCTGTTTTCAAGCCACCCAGCTTGCAGTGCTTTGTTGCAGTACCCCTAGGGCCCAAGACAGATGACTCTCTCAGTTAAGACATTATTGGTTCCAAAATGGATTCAGAAATGACCTATTTCCTTGTCTTTGCTATGGGTCTTATTAAGAAATCTTACTTGAATGATTATAAGAAAGACTGCTGTAAGATTATTTCTAAAAGGTCATAGAAATTTCCAAAAAGAACATTTAGAGATCATCCAGAGCATGAAGATGGCATAACTGGTTACGTATCCCATGCAGCCTGTTCCTGGACTATGTGCTCTGATCAGAAACCTTGCCAGTACACACACAGCACACATGTACATGCAAATACACATGCGCAAGGGCCAGTGTCCTGGGGTAATTGTTCTAGATGTTTCATCTGCTTCTACATTGTTTAGTTATATCTATAACTCTAGTTGCCTATCAAATATAATATGTATATACTTGTATACATGCATTAAATATTACATGGAATGATAATTACATACTTATATATTTATCCACCTGTAAATATTACATGGAATGATACTTACATACTTATACATTTATCCACTTGTAAATATTACATGGAATGATACTTACATACATATATATTTATCCACTTGTAAATATTCACCAACTTACACATTTTATAAAACATGTGTTTCCTTATATAATTAATGTTGCTACAAGAAGTATCCCTGACTAAAATATCTAAACTGCTTGCAAAAATGGGCTTCCATCATTATATACAATTAAGATTAATATGTATTAAATATACATTATACAGTACATGTGCTATATCGTATATAATATATATGTATGTGTACACACACACGCATTCACAATAATAAAGCAATTTCAAGAAGAATAAAATATGCTTGATAATACCAAACAATCCCCTGTCTCAAGTACACATTCTTAAATTTAATCCAGCCAGGCCTTTTTGTTCCATCTATAATCTCTGTTGACTTCCCTTACATCAGCTTTGCAGAGCTGCACAAGCTTGTAGTTTCCCCTAATCAATAAAGTCGGTCAGAAGAGTTTCTGGGTTGCCTGCTTTAATGTTACACAGACGCTGGGCAGCATCCTCTCCACACCCAGAAGCCACACGTCAGAGTCCCTGGACTTTGGTGCTGAAGAACGATCCTGGGACCAGCGCTCCCCCTGTTCATCCTTCCATTTTACACTTTAAAATTGAGCACGACCATGCGAAGCACCCGCTCTTCAGTTACCAAGTTTAAGACAAAGATAGCAAAGCAGACTTGAAGAAGGCTTTAAATAAATCAGGAAACACATTCTGTGTTACACAAACAGATGAGCAGGATGGTCCAGAATGCATTAATTTCCAGAGGAGAGGGCAAGACAACCACAGGCTTTTGGTATTGAAAGTTGTAGGCTTTTATGTTTCCCCCAAAGAGCCCACCTTCTCTTGTTCTTGAAACATCCAAAGACTGAAAGGGATCTAGAGAAGCATGTAGTGCATATTCTTGCCAGAAGAGAAAAGGAGAATTTCTTGGAGCTTAGTTGTTTGTGACACAGAGATGACATTTCCTGCTGAGTAGGAAGGTGGAACAGTCCTTATTGAGGTTGGGGTGGTGAACTTATTTGTGAAGAGCAAAATATGAGTTCTTTATACGTGATATGGCAAAATCTGGAGCAATCTCAAAAGATGTTTGTGCATATTGTATATTATATTACATTTAAATATGCTGAAATGGCAGACAATTTCTTTGAAGATTTTTTTAAATGTACCTCCATAAGATACCATTGTGGTTAGAGACTTCTGCCTCTCTATATTGTCTTTACCTTCTTCTTTAGCAGTGATGCCCAGCTTTTTGTCCCTCTATGTTGCCTTCTGGAACAAAGGCTATGATTCTCTGACTACCTTGCTCGGTGGCCTTATGACTAAAAGCTGGCCAATAAGAAGTCAGCAGAATTGTTGGATGACACCTCCATGTGGCATATTCTTCTTTCCCATCCAATCCCCTGCTCTGTAGAGCTTACACAGGACAGCTCGAGCTCTGGCAGTTATTCATGTTTATAAGGTTGACCTTAATGATGGATGGCATGCACTCAGGAAGCAGAAATTTGGAAGCCTGAGTTCCTGACAGCACTGTGACACCACTTCCTCAGGAGTAGACTGCCCAATGAGGGATTCCTTCTATAGAAGAATGAAATACAGTTTTTTCTTGTTTAAGGAGCTGATTTTTATAGCCTGTAGGCAACCCTTTTTAAATCAGGTATTACAGTTGATATCTCAAAAGATACACCCAGACTTACTCTGGTGGTAATGATTCTGTAACAAAACTTCATGGATGATAATAATAATATGATTATTCTTTATATTTACATGGGATCTCAGAATTTTGGAGTTAGAATATGTCTCACAAGTCCTAATTCCAAATTCAGTCACTATGGAGAACAGGTGAACATGTAAATTTATGAAAACACAGTAAAATTTTACAAACTCTATTCTCACTCAATTTCCCTGGCAAAAACACTTATCAGAGGAGGAATTGAACTCATATCTGAAAAATTACCTTTGCATCATGTCAAATAGATTCGTTCTAGTAGATAAGCCTCTGGTATCATAACTAAGACTTCTTGTCGAATGTGTTAAAAATGCCCAGTCTTCATACTGTTCATAATACAATTTAGTTGTCAGTATAGTTGTAATTTCCTCTAGCTACAGGGTATTGGCATTCCCTGTAGCTATAAATCAAGTTTCTTGGGTCAACATAAACATCAAAATACTGCTTATTTAGATTACTGGAGTTAACCAAACTCGCCTGAATCTTGTGACAAAACTCTAGGCACTATGATATTTATCGGAATAAAATTCATATGACCAGGAAGCATAAGATGTACTGTAAAATATTATATTAATGGACTAGTAGAGTGCTTTATGTAGGTGCCTTATATGCAAATTGCCTATCCCTATTACAGAAACATTTTGCTTGACATTTGTTTGAATTCAACACAAAAGATAAAGGGATATTTAGCATTCTTTTCATCTTAAATTCTCTTACGTTAAAGAACATTCACCATCATCATTAAAGTTATTTTCTAATGCTTAGAGCAGAAAGATTTCATCTTTACTGGTTCTACAAGAGGAGACCAAATATTGGAGTTTGCAGATTTGCATTTAAATTAGCACTGGAATACAGAGACCCTATTGCCATTCAAGTTAGTCCTCTTACTAAAACATTCTTTTTATCTACTTTCAATTACCGTAGTTCCCGTGCTATTAGCAAAGCAGTACAGTGAATTATTCATTTTAATAAAATGTGACTGTTTCTTAAAGATAATTATTAAATGAAAAATTAGCGCTTATCAGCAAAATATTAGCTTTTCCTCTTGAAATTAATTTCAAAGTTGATTTGTCTTAATGAAAGATTGTTGAGCACATTAAATATTCTTGTGTTTTGGTTTTATTGTAATTTCCATTCTAAGACTGGGATTGTTAACTTTTTTATCCCTCCCTAGTACCACATTCAAAGGATGTAAAACTATTTAAAAACAAACATACATTCAATCTCCCACAACTTTATTTTAATGGACATTTATGTTTACTAGTTGTACTTATGTGAATGCAAGTCTCCCAGAAAAACCAATGATGGTTTATTGGCATGTAATTTGTTCTGTGGCCCTTAATATTAATGTTGAATTTTCTATTTTTCCAAGTAAAAATCCAAGATTTTTAACATTCGCAGATCCAGTTCTGGTCATTTCAGAGGTTACAAATGGGGGAAAAAATCCAGTTTGTAAATACAATTAAACGCTGATTTTGCAAACCATTGGGGCATAATACTTGAAGAAAATAAGAAAAATCTACAGATAATCTATCCAACTAAAGTTTTCCAATTCTTTACTTTTTAAAACAACTTTATTGTATAATTTAAATACCATCAATTCACCTATTTTAAGAATACAATTTAATGATATGCAGTAAATTTATAGAGTCACACAACCATTACCACAATATAGATTTATCCATCACCCCAAAAAGATAACAGTAATTTTAGTGAAGGAACCAGGTTGGTAGAAAGCCCTGTTAAACCAAAGGGTGGTCCTAGAGAGATGGGAAATGATTCTCATTTGATAATTCAACATATCTAAATAATAGGAAGTTTCACTTCAGTTAGTGATGTCAACTTTTCTGGCTATAAAAAAATTATTATAAAACTTCAGTCACTAGACCAGATATCTGCCTCTTCACAAGAGCAAAAAATATAGCTTCAAAATGCATCTCTGACAGACCTGGAGCAGTTAATGTCTGCTGCTAAGGTTCCCATGACAGATGCAAGAAAAAGAAGGTCCTCGCACTTTCTGTCTGTCTAGTTGTGGCAGCCCAGATTAAACAGGAGAAACAGGAAATTCTAAAAACATGGGGAGGAGGAAATAATCTTTGCAACTCAGAAATAAACTTAAAAACAGCAAATAGCCTTTTTACTCCACTGTAGCAGTTTGGCATTGTTTATGAAGTCCAAAAATAGTTATTGGATTATGTTTGTAAACTGGTCTGTCAGAGGTACCACTTTTAATTGATTAAGTTATGATTAGGACTTTGATTGGGCCATGTCAGTGGGGCATTGAAGGGGCAGGGACTTACAGAGAGAAGACATGGCAAAGGACAGTGTTGGGAGTTTTGAGCTGGAGCCCAGGAAGCGAACACACAGGAGAAGAACACAGAGGAATAGCGATGGCTCCTTAGACATGGCAGGAGCCCCAAGGAGATACAGAGCCGTTTGCCTGCTAGTCTACAGCTGCCCTTGTGGAGTGAGCACAGGAGCTGAGCGCAGAGAGAATCAGAGCCCCAGGAAGAGAGGAACCCAAGAAGCCTGAACTCTTGACAGATGTAGGTAGCCATCTTGCTCCAACACATTGCAATAGACTTTGGTGAGGGAAGTAACTTATGCTTTATGGCCTGGTAACTGTAAGCTTCTACCCCAAAAAATACCCTTTATAAAAGCCAACAGATTTCTGGTATTTCGCATCAGCACATCTTTGGCTGACACGCACAGAAAAATGGGGTCAAAACCCATTGAAGTGGATGTTTTTAATATAGTGCACAGAACAGCTATTAAAAAAAATTCAATGACCAAGTCTCATGTACAACTAAATCTGAAAAAAAAATCAGACGGTGATATGATGTGTTTCAACCCATAATTATTAAGTGGCTTGCTCAAATTCACCCAGGTCATGCAGATTCTGATTGATTGAGACTGCATGGGGCCTACGAGTCTGCATCTAAGGAGCTTCTGTGTGATGTCTGTGGGGCTGGTCCTTGACCCAGCCTTTGTGTAGCAAGGTACATACTTTGTTCAACAATTCCACAACTCACAAAGCACAATGAAACAATTTTCTGTGTATTTAATGTTTATTCCCACATCTTTAAAAGGCAAATTTAATTTTATATAGGAGAGTTAGGCAAAAAAAATCATAAAATATTGAACAATGGTATAATTTAATTATGACGTGATTTTAAGTGGTCACATTAAAATATAGATGAAAAAGTATCTTTACTGAACAGTTACTATTCTGGTTTCTGGTTTCAGTGAGGCTTCATGGATGCTGGTAAATTAAATGGCATTCATACACTTTTAATTGATTGTGCTTGAGAGAGCTTTGTGCACCTGGTGAAATTCTAAGCAACATTTAAATGGTGTGAATCTTCACGAATTTAAATCGACAAGCAGCTGCTGCCAAACACTAGATATTAAACAAGCTGATTTCACAAAATTCTAACACCTCCACTCTTGCCCAAGTTTCTCCTTGTCGTTTTTTTCTCTTTATAATAAAGGAAATGAAAATAAATTAACACTTCATCTACTAAATTTAAATTTATAGTCTTAGTGTGTATCATAGAATATTTATATACCTCTATCTTAACATCATTCATAAAAAACATAAACTGAATAAACATGTAGGGAACGTAGGATATTATGGAGAGCCTCCATCTTACCTGCTCATGTACAATTTAAATGTGTTTTTTTGTTTGTTTGTTTGTTTTTTGCTCTGGATGTTAATTCCTAAACATCATAAATATAAATGTGTTTATTTGATTGTAATTAAGAAAAGGAATAGGAAGGTATTTTTGTGCCATCCTGGCTAGATTAGGAAGGAAAATCTCAAGGATCAGAAAATTAGAAGTATAGGCAATTATAGGAAAAACAAAAGAAACTGGTTTGATTAATGTTGAGTAAGAAAAATCCCTGAGAAACAAGACTGAGTCTAATAGGAAAAAAATAAATAAACTTCAGATAATTGATGTAGATTGTATAATCTGGAAAAGACATGAGCCCAGAGGGAAAGGATGGCTACCAGAAACCGCTGGGGTGGTGGGCTGGTGGTGGCAGAGGTTGTGGCAGATAGCAATCCCACAGGACTATGTAGTCCCCAGAATGGAAAGGTGGACTCATTTGACTGAAGGTCAAATTAATGAAAGAATTTCAAAGAAACTGTCTTTACTAGCTGAAGCTGACCAAGCAGGTTTCTGTTAAATAATGTATTCTTTGATCATTCTGAGCACACTTTGTTCTCCAAGGAAAGTCACAAAGAAAATGGTTTTTTATACCCTAAACAGATCATTGAATCAAAGATATAAATAAACACTATGCCTTCTAAATTTTGAATTTTTAGACTTCTGTCAACGTGTGCCATAGATGATCAGGCTCCTCTACATTAAAACATGAGCTGAATAAACATATAAGAACTGAGGTGGGAGATTGCATTGCGTCAGGTTTCCGGTTTCTGCTGGTGAGTCTAGAGAGGGCCGTGTTTGGATGGGTGCAGTCCTCGGTCCTCCTGCTTCCTAACACGGGAAATAACGTCTCCTTGATTGTTTATGAGGCTGACATTTACAGGCTTTGAGGGTTTTAATATTTAATTAGACAGGTGTATAAATGAAGAAAATGTAGGTGTTTTGCTTGGTAACAATGGCTGGATATTCAGATATACATTTCAGTGGAATGATAGAAAAGCAGTCGAGTTTAAGAAATGATCTTTTATGACCCCATGAAGGGAACAGATGGCAAGTACTGTGTGAATTCATATTGATGCTTCTGAAGGTTGACAATGACTGCTTGAGTTCAGGTTTTGAAGTAAACAATAATCTAATTACCAGAAAATCCTGGCCATTACAATAGGAGGATAAAGTGCAATGGGACAGAGCGACTTCCTTTTCAGTAACAGCTGCAGACACTAATCAAACCGAACCATGCTAATTAAAATTGGGAAGGATTAGAACAGTGACAGAAAAAACAAAGGGATTTTGTAAGATAACAGCCGCTGAAAAGTGGTTTCCATTGAACATAGATGGAGCCAAATATACCATATGCTACAGGAAAACGAGGGCAAAGCAAAGCCTTCATGGTAACTCAGTGAAAGAGTTTAAGCAGAAGTCTTCAAGTGGAAACTGCTTTCAAAGAAAAATTGTACTCATTTGGGAAGAAATTTTGAGGATTAAAAATAATTTAAACCAGTTAAAGCGGGGATTCCATAAGCATTAAATGATGTCATCAGAGGATTAATAGTTGGAGTACCATTCAGGAGACTCATACAGAGAAGTCCAAAATTTCCACACAAATATTGGTGAACTTCTCCATTCTCTGTAACAGTGCTCTTCAGAGCGTGGTCTGCAGTTGGCAAAGCCTGCTGAGTAGTCAATGACAGCGCGCCAGGCAGATCATAGCAGTGCGAGGACGAGAACCACTGTCGTGTGAATCAGCTCCCTACCTACTCAAAACCAATCTAACTCAGCCCCTAGGTGGCTTAATGACCCCAAGTGTGCTACTAGAGCAGATAATTTATTCATAATCAGACAACCTTCTATATATGTAACATGATAAAGCCACCATCAAGCCATATAAAATGAATTTTCTATGACAGATTTTTTTTTTTACAGAAATACCTATCATATTTAATTGGTCCTCTCAGATTAGAAATTACCAAGTAAAACTTATGCATACCAAATGAAGTAGAACACTATCATTTTAATTATGCAATCATTAATTATCACCATATTGATGTAATTTGTACCCTTTAACCAAGATGTGTGTGAAATTAGCTTACTTGGCTTTCTTTTGAATTGTCACTGAATTAATATACAAATGTGCAGCTCATTCGGATGATCTCATCCAAACTACAGATAAGATGGTGACCACAGTTTCATAACAAAAATAAAGACACATGGAATACCTTCCTTGCTCCAATCCACTTGCCTAGCACTCACTCTTTCAAGTTCCTATAAAAGTATTCTCTTTCTTGATCCTGGTGTAAGCATGACAGTCTTTGGCAATTTACCATTCTCCTTACTCTTGAGACATGCTATATTGAAATTTCTGAAGGTTTGATGCTCTACTTCTCAGTCTCCATCATAAGTCTTTAAGGCTAAGGACAATGTTATATATCACATTTCCCCCCAAGGACCTGTAGCCTCTGTAGCTCTGACATTGTAGGCATTATAGAGCAAAGATATGGAGACACTCACGCACCTTTGCTGCAAACTCGGGACCAAGCAGACCCTTTGATTTCCATACTGACGTGAGAAACATTGTATGATGGGATATACTTTGTTTATCACAGAGGAAATAACTTACTTAGGGAGTTGGAAACAAATATTTCTTTGCCTACACCCCAGTGGACTCCACATGGCCAATGCCATAGCCCTCGTAAGTGTATTGCAAAAAGAGAGAGCCTGGTGTGTGTGTTATAGCACATGCATTTGAAGACTAGCACTAGAAACAGACAAAAAATAGACTTCATTATCCCTGTGTATTCAAGGCAAAGAGCTTCTAGTGATGTCTGAGCATTTAAACAATTTCTCAGAAATGCTTTCATAGCATAGAGATTCCCTTAAAGCATTCCTTTGTATAAAAATCTATCTATCTATCTATATATATATATTAAAACATTACAGAACTTCTAGGAGTTTTTGAACTCTTTTGGGGTGCTATATTAATGAGGAGATAAAGGTAAGATGTTATTTCATTTTTACAAAAAGTCCATAAGATCCATTTTATTTTATATCAGATATTAAAGTAAATAAATAAACCAAACCTAAAATGTTTCCTTGTACCCATCAAGCATGAATAGCCCTTTCTGAAACCATGTTCCCATATAAGGATATGGATTCACTGTGTCCATGGCATTGACTGAAGTTATCTGGCACATCTCAAGCAGTTACAATTTGGAAACTTGAAAGAGACTCCATCAGCCTCTGGTTGCTATTTCATTAAAAAAAATATTTGGGATCAGAAAACCATGGTGCTCTCCAGTTTAAGCTATGCAGCCTTTGTTCTTGTGTTGTGTATATTGACAAAATCAGTCCTTGCTTTAGAGAGTGGTCTTATAAAAAAAAACAAAACAGTACTTCCCACTATTCTGGGAAAGGTGTTTGTGGCTTCTTGGAGAAGGTGTATGATTCACAAAATGGACTATATCCCATCCCCACATTCTGTGTATTCTATTCTTGGGTCCTATCCCTCTATCTGCATGCTGGCAAAGTTCAGAGCATAAATTGTCATTTCTAACCATAAAGTCATTATTTTTCCATTCTCCACATACAACTTCCTCTATTTCTTGCATCTCTTTACATTTTATACTCGTAGGGCAGCTGTAAAATTGGTAAATTATTCTTAATGCAGCCTTCTCCTTTGCTCTTGCCCTCCTGCTTTCCCAAATCAATGGTAATAGGTTTTAAGGGATATCAAGCCCTAAATGTCTTCTGAACTCTATGCTCAGAAACTGACCATCTCTCACCTAGAGCACTGAAGTAATCTTATAAATGGCATCCCTGTTTTAAGTTCTGTCCTTTAATTGGACTTCATACTGCTGCCACTTCTGATCTTTCCAAACACAAATCTGATTGTGCTACTCCTATACTTATAAACCATCACTGTTATCAGTCAGAATCCTGGCAGGAAATAGGTTGCTCACACAAAAAAGGCTTAACTGAAAATAATTCAGTGACTATATTATTGATTGAGGAAACCAAACAGGAATGGAAAGCATCAAGAGCCTACCTAGTATTACCGGGAAGCCATTATTGCCCACAGACCTAAAAGGTCAAGGGAAGGATTTGGTTTTGCTGGAGTCTGCCAAGGTGGAGTCTCAGTGGAGGACTGTCTTGACAAGAGCAGTAGAAAATTCTGCCTCTGAGAGAAAAGGAATAAATTCTTCAACCTGTTTCTGTTTCTACTCTCCGGTCACCTATTGGGCCTCTCATTGGTTAAACCTGACTACTAGTCAGTGTTTAGAGACTAAGAGTAATGTAGTCCACTCTCAGTGACCAGAGGATGGAAGAGAAGGGTGGAGAAATGATCTGTACACCAATGAAGAATGGCCAGCCAAACACCAATGACAATATTTCCCAAATGCTGTCCTGGGGTTTGGCTGCATCAAAACACATCATTTGGAAAGCTTTGTAAAAATACAAATTCTCAGTTTGAAGTGGAGTCCAGGAATCTATTTTTAAAAAGCTCCCCAAGTGATCACGTTACACAGCGCTTTCTGGAAGCCACTCGCCATGCAGATAAACTCAAGAACCTTTAGCATGGCACATAATGTCCTTTGAAAATGGTCTTGATCTTCCTCTCCAATCTCAAATCCCATAAGCTTTCACCTTTTCCTCAACACACCTGTCACATTAAACTTCATAGCTTTCCCCAAGCTGCTCATGCCCTCCTCTGCCTTGCGTCTTGACCAGAGCTTTACCTCTCTCTGGAATGGGCTTCTATTTTAACTTGTTCTTGATTCTTTTTTTCCCCACCCTTGTCAACCTTGCCCTGCACCCCAGAAAACGGATGCCTGTGGAATGTTCCAAACTCTTTGGTCTTCTAGTTTCTGTATGTGTCTGAACCTGAGTGATATAAATATACTTATTTCCCCTTTGCCCAAGGAATTTCAGTCCAGTTTGAAGTTTGTCCTACATTCCTACAATCAATTATTCAATTTCTCATATTGTCTCCACAATAAATGATAAATTCTTTAAACGTTGTGCCTGTGAAACATTGTTCATTGCATATCATGTGACTATCACAGTACTTGGCATATAAAATACAGCTTAATGTATGCTAAGTGTGGGAACGTACAATGTATAAGGTGGGTGTACTGTGGTTTCCTTAAATTAGGTTAAAGAATAAATTATCATAAAACCTCAAATTATGAGGTTGGAAGCATTTTTCTCTTTCCCTTCTAGCTATCTGGAAGCTAAATGAAAGGCATAAGTGATCTGGAAGGGCTTGGGCTGTCTTTTTTATTTTTAGCATCAACATATATTCCATGAGCTGACTTTTCCTTTCAAAGACTAGAACTCAAACAAATTATCTCCCATCATATGGAAAAGCATATGCCAGGACTAATTAGAAAAACAAAACTATGAAAACAGAAATAATGAAAATTGTTATTAATATTTCCAGTTGTGCCAACCAAGCCTTAGTTTAGTTTTGATGTCATAAAAACAGGAGCTTTGTGTCTTTCTACATACTTTCCTATCTACTTTGATTTCATGAAATCTGATGCTCACCAATAGTTGGCAAAAGTAAAAAAGCACTATTTCTGTTTCTTATCATGCCAACATGTCTACCATTCTTCTTGGTAACTCAGTTCTTATCTATCAGTGTACTTGGGGGAGTGACAAGTTATTGCCATTCCTTTAAATCCTTGAAGTCTTAAATTTTGCTCCTTAGACCAATTAAAAGTACAACAAACTGCATCTTACACAATTTGAGACTCAAGTTGTGGTGGGCAGAATATTAAGATTGCCCTGTGATCACCATTCCCTTGTTTACAGATGTAATTAGGTTACTAATCACTTAATTTTGAGTTAATCAAGAGGGAGAAAATCCATGGGGGTCTAATTTAAATCCCATGAGACCTTTAAAAGCAGAGAGTTTTCTTTGGATGGTGGCAGAAGGGAAAGTCAGAGATTCAAAGCACAAGAAGGATTCGGCTGGCTTGAGGATGGAGGAGACTAATTGTATATGAAATGGAGATTTCAGTCTTAAAACCATGGAACTAAATTCTGACAACAAGAATGTTCTTAAGCAGGTTTCCCCCCATTCTGTAGAACCCAACCTGGGGAATACTTTGATTTCAATCTAATGATTCCCTGAGCAGAGAAGGGAGTCATTCATGCTTTACTTTGGACTTCTGACCTAAAGAGATGTGAGCTAGAAATTGGATGTCATTTTAAGCCAACAGATTTTTGTTAATCCAGTACACAACAGTAGAAATAAAATGGACAAGTCCATCGATTATACAAGAAAATTAAATATGACACAATATTAATTACAAATATTAAAATGCTTCCTGTGTGTCAGGAATATGGCCAAGAACTTCACACATTCTCTAATGTAACCCCTACAAGAATTGTCATCCATTATACCTTCTTTAATCTTTTTTTTTTTTTCTCATTCCAAAGCCCTTGGACTGGATAAAATTTTGCATGACTAAATCCCATCAATTATGTAGGAATAAATTTCAATACTAAAGATATAAAATAGCCATGTGGGAAAATATGGATTTAGGCAGATTATATATATACAAAATCAAAGATATGTGTATGCTTAATGGATATTGCAATATAAGGTTGTATTTTGGGCTTGGTAAGATATATAATTTGGAAACTTTGAAGAAATGGGGATAATTACATTTTCCTACCTGGGGAAAAAAGGAACCATGACAATAAGGGCAAATAATTTAGACATATGCAGCATTCATTAATCTATTAGATGTATATATCATACATCTAATTTTATTCCCAAAAAGAATTTGAGGTGGGTGAGTAAAGTTCATCTACAGACATGAAATGAATTTCTATTACATTCTGCTTTCTATGCTCACAAAATAATCAGTTTGATATATTAAATGCTAAAATAATATTGTTTAGACTATAATTAAAATTTGAGAATGTGACTGAATATTGTATTAATCAAACATGTTGCACAAAATCAATGAGGTTCCTTTAAAGAATTGAGCATTTCATAATATAAGAAAAGAAAGGAAACATCTTTAAAAAGAGAAGGCTCCACCCATTTCTTCCCTTGCCAATATCTCGATTTTGGATTTCTATTAGCTTCAAAACCATGAGCCCATAAATTCCTGTTATTTAAGCCGCCCCTGTGTGGTATTTGTCATGGAAGCCTGGCCAACAGTCAGGCCTCAGTGGAGCCCGAAAATGTGCACTTCTAACAAGTTACCAAGTGAGGCTGCCGCTGCCGGGGCCGGTCAGAGGAGCACACCTTGTAACCCCCTGTCCAACGTAACAGAATAGAGAACCTGCAGTGTCTGACGTTTACAAAACCTACCTCAGTGCCAGGCATTCTTCCACTCGCTTGATAGCTATGAGCTCATTAATACCTCAAAACAAAAACATGAACTAGGTCCTACTACTATCTCTATTTTGCAAATGGGGAAACCGAGTCACAGAAAGATCAAATGAGTTGCCCAAAGTTCAGCGTAATAAGTGGTAGCGCCATGCTATGAAGCCAGGCAGTCTCCCTCGAGTCAGTGCTCTAAACCACTCACCTGTCCTGCCTCCACAGTCCTTGGTGGAAAACATGAAATAAGCAAACAAATTGGAATGTCATGAGCAAGTCAAATTTTTAAAGAATGGTCTCAGCGCTAAGAACTTTGAATTTTAATTGTCTAGATTTTCATGCACTAAGCTAATTTTGATATCCTAAAAGAAGTATACTTACAATATAAATTCTAATTATGGTAACAACTGCATTGGCAATGAACTCTTTGGAAGACGTTTTCCTCTTCAATATTGTTATTTTATACTAAACTCAATCACTGTTGCATTTTTTCTTTGCTTCTTTTAAAACAATCATTGCAATCATTACATAATCCTTGAGTCAAAGTCCTTTTACACAGCATCCAACAAATTATCACAAGAGGAATGTGTCATGGTCAAATCCCTTTAACATTATTTCCTTGAAATGTAATCAAGAAGTGATTCTGATATAAGTTTGTTGAATAGAAGTTTACACCAGACACCAATGGCAAAAAATGCAAACTTTTTGTTTTAGAATCCAATCAGAAGTATTGCCCCATTTTCTTCTCTTATAATACTATTCTAGTTACAAGCAAATACTGTATTTAAAAACATCCTGCGTATAACCGCAAAACACACAATTTCAGGCCCACGGTGCCCTGTGCCTACTTTTATCACATTTTATTAAAATACTAAGTTTACTTGTTGTATTAGTTTCCTAGGGCCGCTCTAACAAAGCATCCCAAAGTAGGTGGCTCAAAACAACAGGCAGTCATTCTCTCCCAGGTCAGGAGGCCAGGACTGAGAGGCAGGCCTGTGATCCTGTGTGACCTGCAGGGGAAGCTCCTTCCTCGGCTTCTCTGGCTGCTAGTGTTTCCTGGCACTCCTCGGTGCCCCCTAACTTGTGGCCACAGCATTTCAGTCTCTGTGCCTGTCTTCGCATGACGGTCTTGTCTCTCTCTCTCCGTCTGTGTCTTTTTGCCCCGTCTTAGAGTCAACATTGGTATTTTATTAGGCGCCCACCCTACGGCCTCACTTAATTTAACTAATTCCATCTGCAAAGGCCCTATTTCCAAAAAAGGTCACATTCTGAGGTACTGGGGGTAGGACTTCAACTCATCCACACCCCATATCAATGCCTTCGTCCTCCATGGAATGTAAGTTCGAAAAGGTCAAACTTTTGTGATGATCTGTGCACTGCTTTATTCCTTGTGCCTAGAAGTATGTTTGGCTTATAGTAGTCTCTCAATAAATAATGCTACGGGATCAATGAATGAATGAGTAACATCAAATAAATGAACTGAACTGAGCTGACTCTGGCATTTGTATCCAAACTGCAGAAGTCCAGCTGACTATAAAATATCAAGAGGACTATCAAAACACAGCCTTTTTGCTTTAAAATTGTTAATTTGCATATCCCTAGATATTTTTGCTGCATTGAATGTGTATTCTTTAATACATGTACACTGAAATATATATGGGGAATTACATATTTATTATTTCTTTTCTAAGTTCAATCAACTCATCCATTTTCATCTCTAAATTGGAATGAATGTATAAAACCTGACATTTCACAGATGTTTTAAATAAGATTTGATGTGTTGAAAAAATTAATTAATTTATTTTTATTTATTACTGCCATCTTTACCAATTTGCTTTTGTTTTTTTATCATTAACTCGTTAGGTAAATAGAATTAATATATATTTTGGCAACTATGGAAAGGTATATAAAAAGCACTGACAATAACTTGATTTAAGTATTAGGACTTAAAGACTACTGGGAGATTGTACAGGATTTTTGTTTATGGTCAAAAATTAGATTTCCTGCTCATTTCTTTCTTTTTTTTTTTTTTTAAACAATTTATTGAAG